>JALMQS010000681.1:6767185-6856367 GCA_024734495.1 Forficula auricularia | reverse complement strand
TATTATTATTTAAGGTAAGTTACTAGTATTTCTAAATGGCTACAGGTACAAAAATCATCAAAAATGGTTCACAGAGTTATTTTAAAATCAATTAAATAAAAAAAATTATACTAATTCTACTTCTTTACAGAGATACCTGATGATAAAAAATTATATTTTTTTTATTTTCAACCGTATAAAAAATTGGATCCTCCCCAAAATAATTATTCGACTAAAATTTCAAAATACAATTTTCGAAATATGTATTATTAGAATACATATGCAGTTTAGTTTACAAACTAAAATTTTCAGACACACCTAATAATTGGGTCACTTTTTATTTTTGAAGAGAACCCTCAAAAAGATATTAATAAAAAGTTATTTAGGGACAATCTACACAAAAAGTTTTAGCCTCGTAACCACTCAATACATATGAATGGTACTAAAATTTTAGGTTATGTTTTTTAACGTGACTGTACTTCTCACACTGCTATATCCTCTTTATGAATGGATCGTTTCCAAGCGATTGATCTTATATCCCCTCCACTACAAATAATCGCCCAAATATGTTTTTTTTTTATTTTTTATCAAAACTACGAGGTAAATAATTTCAATTTTTTTTTTAAGTTACTCCGTATATTATATTATTCTAACAAATATTAATTTTTCACCAAGATGGTGAAAGTCCTTCAATGAAAAAAAAAAATAAAATAATGATCATTTTCCCACCCTTTCCCAAACTACCATATGCACAAAATTCCATTTTTAATTGCAATTATTTCATTTTTGGTGTGGTAAATCGTCTTCAAATTTTAACAGTGTGTTTATTGTGATTTTAATGACTTATATTCCAAGTTTCGAAGATTTCTTAAATTTTTGCATTTGTTAAAGAACTACCTTTAAATCATAAAATTTGGGTGCCTATCTCTCTGGCTTACATTGAGAGGAATAAATGAAAGTCGTGTGGAATGTTTTTCAGTTGTTTTCCAATTAATTTAAATTAGAAAATTTATCTCTAAAATACAATTACATATTTCGAAAGTAATGATTAAAAAAAGAATAATTAATATATAAAATTGCGCTCCTTTAAAAAAAAATCTTTATTTACCTTTTGCTAAATTTTACCTCCATTAATAAATGAGTTTGAGATGTTTTATATTATACAAACAAATAATAATAAAATAAATAATTTAAAATTTTATTGAAATAGAAGATGAAATAAACGAAATATAAAGAGATCTTTAAATGCCTGATGTTGAGTGACCGCTTCTGTTTTAATCTCACTCCATGTTTTATTTATTTATTTATTTATGTCAAATGCATTTCTCTCTTTGCGTATATGTCAACCTAGATGGAAGAGAGGTCAATTTTATTTACATTGATTACTAACCATCATTGAATGACATGTCATCTCTGTCGCCCATCAACTGGTCATTAAATACTAATCTGAACTACCTGATATGCGTTTGAAATTACAGAGAAAGTATTAACCTCAAGGGAAATAGCAAGTCGGGTCAAATTTGTCAAATATTTCTATTTTTGTATTTTGTATTTTCCTTAAGGTTCAACAAAAAATTATATTTAATTTTTTTTTTACAGCTTTGATTTAATTTTTTTCCCTAAAATATAGATTGAGCATTAAATGAACTTATTTCGAAAACAAAATAATAATAACAATAATAATTAAAATAACGAAAAATAGCAAAAATCTTACATCCCCTGTTTTTCTACAACCAGCAAAGCAGTCTTTAATTTTTAGCAATAACACTAGGAGCGCTGTTAACTAAATTTAAAGCAGATTTTGGCGTCTTTATCATAGACTTCTGTAAATTTTTTATGAATGTTTTTAGGAAGGCCTGCTTTGTTGTAAATAAAATATAAAGTAATATATATCGTCGGCTTAGAGTGTAAAGCTGCTAACTCCATTTTTTATCATATATGACATATTAATAGCGTTCGAAAGAAAAAGACTTGCAGCATCGTCCAAGTAAAACTGCTACTTAAAACTATGATCGTAAGTTGTAGAAAAAAATGTGAAAAATAGTTTTTTCCATAACAACAATATTAAATTTTGTTTGGTCATTCTCTGTTCTGTAAAATTTCCTTGTTGTGAGTTAGCAGGTTTAGTCTCTAAGGCGACGATATTTATCTCACTCAAAACATTCTGTGAAAAAATAAAGTTTAAAAAAACTAAAAAAACACGCTATAATAGCAAATCGAACTAAAAATCAGAAAATAACTTTTAATTTATATTTTATTCAACTGTTATAAAAAGTATACTACCTCAATTTGTTTCAATAATTTTCAATAATTCTAAAATAAAAATAAAGTTATGAAAAGAAAATTAATTTCATTGTAAAAATACTTGGGGTGCTCGATATTGATTGTTGTAAATATATAATTAATAGTTATTTGTAAACGTAGAGTTAGTATAAAAATATGATAAAAAGCACCCCACGCTTTTTTACAATGAAATTAATTTTCTTTTCATAACTTTATTTTTATTTTAGAATTTTTGAAAATTATTGAAACATATTGAGGTAGTATACTTTTTATAACAGTTGAATAAAATATAAATTAAAAGTTATTTTCTGATTTTTAGTTCGATTTGCTATTAAAGCGTGTTTTTTTAGTTTTTTTAAACTATATTTTATTTTTCACTTTTTAGTTCGATTTGCTATAAAACCGTCTTTAATATGTAGGTACATGTCACACGGCTCTGGCCCAGAGGGCGTTGTTGGCGCACCGAGTTTGTGCGCCAACTATTTTGAGATTAATATAATAAAATAATCCTGGCGATCCTAATCAGGATAATGAGATAAGCTTATAAAAATATTGTATTGTCGTCGGTCGTTGATAAGTCTACAACGTTTAAAGTAAATCTGATGCTTTAAAGTGGGGCAAAATCGAGCCCAAGTGAGTCAGTTACATACATACAAACAAACAAACAAACATACAGGTGAAACTAATAAAAGCGTGTTAAAAACAGGCAAAGATCGAAAAATTAGTGAAATCTAGGAAGCAGCAAAGTTAAATTCGCCAAGAATAATTAAGTTGAGAAAATAGTTCTTTGAATTTTAAAGCATTCTTTCCATTTTGAATGACAATCTAAATTTATGGATTCTAAATTTTTAATTTAAATTATTTTCAAGAAAAAAGAAACTTGGCTGATCACGAATTTAAATCATTTACTCTAATTACATAATTCGTAACAGCCAAGTTTCATGAAAATAATTAAAATTAAAATTTTTGAATCCATAGATTAACATTCAGAATTGAAAGTACTATTTTCTTAACTTAATTATTCTTGGCGAATTTAACTTGGTTGCTTCCTAGATTTCAATCCTTTTTCGAACTTGGCTTGTTTTTTCACAGAATCTTTTGGGCGAGATTTCTCTCCTTTTTGTTAGCTAATATGTAGCTTTTTTTTTTGTTTTAAGGGGAGTTAATTTACCCTACAAATTTCACAGGCTTCTGAGAAACTATTTTAGCATCCTAGAGTCATCTCATATATATTAGATGCAGATTTATTCTAATCTCCACCCCTTCATTTTAAGGTTGAAAGAGAGAAAGTCTGGGTTTTTCGTATTTTTCTTTTATTATTACTCCAAATTTTACTATTATGCCAAATTTTAGCATCCTAGATTTATAAAAGAAAATTTTCAAAAATTTTCTTTACTTTATTTAATATGTTTAACCAAGAACCTACACAATTCTCCCTCAACAAAATTCTAGATTTATTTCATATTTAATAGTTGCAAATTTACATTACATTATTCATACCTACATTTAGGTGTAAATGGTAGTAAAGTTTTTATAAATATTTTCACCTTAATTAATGCCCGAAACTCTACCAAGATACCAAATTTTATCATCCTAGGATAATTTCATATATGGTATAACAGATGCAAATTTACACTAAAAAAATTCAACGCTCCATTTTAGGGGTTGAAAGAGGGAAAGTCTTGGTTTTTGAAACTTTTCCTTTGGTTGTGTCCCAAACTCTACTAGTATGCAAAATTTCATGATGCTGAAGTGAATATTATATAAGTACCCTATAAGTTTTGAGACCTGTCAGTCAGTAGTGAGTGAGTGAGTGAAATTAGCTATTTTCTCAGCTCCATATCTCAGAATCTATTTAAGCTATATTTTTGAAATTTGGTATTCTCTTCATGATAGATTAGAAAATTACATGTGTATAGTTTCAGCTCTGTATCACAAATGGGTTCCGAGCTGCAGGGGGTCGAAATTGGCTCGAAATGGTTCGTGAAAATAGCGTAGCGCGTATACGGGCACATCAATGCTCGAACTTGGCCTGCGCACTCCGTGCGCTTTGATACATATATGATTTATATTATTGATATTTTTATATAGATTCAGATATACCATAGATATGATAATATGTGTCAAGAGATGTTTTTTGAATTTGATTCATATATTATAAAAGTAAATAAAATAAATTCGAATGCCATTAAATAATTTTCTCACACATCAATTCATATTTCTATAATATATGAAGATGAATGAATTTTTACGAATATTTTCACATCATCAGATTTACTTTTTATTGAATAAGCAAAAATTTCAAAAGCATCCAACGAATGTGAAAAAAAAATATCGAATCTCTTATTATGTAAACATTTTAATCTATCATAAAAACATTCAATTTTCAAAAAAAAATTCATATCCATTAGTGTTGAATGGTTGAAGAAGATGCTGAGTAGTAGAAGTCGGAAGTGAGAAGAGGGCGGAAAAAATATTGAAATGACACTGAAGTGGAGGCTGTCATCGTCCTCGAGTTCCTCCCTCATACCAACATACCAAAAATCCACCCGTCTCTTTAGCACACTTTCTTGATGACACATTGCCTACCCATAATTGATGCGTCTTTAGCTAAGCGATAGAATCCTCTTTCTTGGAATGCAGATTTCGTTTATATAGAGATAGAATTTTAATGCAATATAGAAATCAAAAAAACATGAATGATTGAATTGATTTATATATTATTACTTTATCCAATGCGAAGCATGGGGAAAGTATTGTAATCGGTCTCGCAAGCGGGACTTCAAAGGGTCCTCAGGTAAAGACTATGGAACCCATGGTGTCAAACTCACAAATTGTAGTATTCAATTAGGTTGAATTTTAGCACGTGATGGTTTTGCCAAAAATTACATCGGGTCTCGTCGGGAGGCCAAAAAGTGCCAAAAAACCTTGAGTTGTTTACCAAAAAAGAATTTAGTCTTTTTGATTTGTAGTCGATTCCTCCACGTTTTCAGTAGAGGTTGCCATTAATAGTCAAAACATCAAAAATAGAATGCAATAAGGTTATTCCACTAGTAGTAGATAAGGATCGATCGTTATTTTTGATTTTAAGCCGATTCCTCCATGTCTTCAGTAATGGGTACCGATAATAATCGAAATGTCAAAAACCTAATGTAGAATTGTATTCCTCAAGTACTAGATGAGAATCGATCGCTTTTTTTGAATTAAAGTCAACAGGAACTGCAAATTGCAAGTGATATCTGATTAATAATAAAGGAATAAACATATTAATATTTCAAATGAATTTGGATAAAGTTTAGCAACACAAAGTTTATTTTTTTGATAATTTTATTTTATTATCAATATTTATTCCGACCGAGGGGTGAACCTAATATCTCGTAGGGAAGAGTGTTCTACCTTCGGCAGTGGTGAAGTTTCGTCACCCCCCCCCACCCCCTTAACTTATTTAATTTTGAATTTTAGCCCAATAAACTTGTGAAGGAATTTTAGCTATACTGTTCTCCAATATGGTTACAAATATCTTGAAAGTTCAGGCATAATCTTTTTCAATAATCATTAAATACCAATATTGGTCGTTAAGGTAAGCTAATTTTGTGTTTTTATTTCCTTTACTGTAGCCCAAGTATTTAAGTATCATCAAATATCTCTACCCAGTTGTTTTTTATGTACAATTAAAACCTTTAAACAGTAAAAGTAAACTCATAAACACAATATTTTTTCCACTATGATGTTTATGTTTTATTTACTTTGCGGATGGGAGGGGGTATATTCGGCATTATCTTGGTGGGGTGGTTTCGGCATGTAGATTCTACCCTAGTTGTCAACTTTGGCATGCCGATCATATGACCACTTCTAAGGCCCTGGCAAAACGGAAACCGTGCAGGAAAATCAAGGATTTACACGGCCACTCCCGAAAAAAATAGAACTGAAGAAGCTGAAATCAAGAAAAAATAAGTGTGTTGACGAATAGGTAATTATCATGTATGAAGGTAAATATTTTCCAGGAGTCCTTAGTGCGGCAGAAGAAGGAGCAACCATGTCATTTATGACACCACGCGGGCGCCTCTGGAAGTGGCTAGAGTAGCGGGACATACTATATGTGGGACTCGGTAATTTCTCACATTGCTGAACCGATAAAGACAAGCAAAACCAGAAGCCTTTTCTCTGTTCCTGAGATAGAATTCGTTTTTAATTAATGTCGCAATTAATTTACTATTCACACATTTTATTTTGTTCTCTGATTTTGTATTACATTAAACATTTAATTTGAAAAATTTTGTTGTTATTTAATTTTACCTAAGTAGATTTTATTATTCCACGTGTTAAAAGAACAATTACTGTTTTATTAATATGACGAATGTAACCCAACCAGAATGAGATAAAATACGAGACTACACCACCGGTGGGGTAGTTTCGGCATTTTGTACCATTTTGTAAAAATGTGCCTAAAATGAGAAAAAATAAGCAGAGATAAGTTTTTATTCCCTAAAATAGTTGACTAGTGACTTTAACTACTGTGTTTAGACATGTCTGATTACGCCCTTAGTGATCCGCCTACAGCGAACAGAATACTTACACCTACTTCCACTTCCACTTTCATTTATTACTAGTAGAAGACAATAGCTGAAGGAGCATTATCTAACAAATTTCAAAATAATTCCACTTAATTCCAATCGCGGTTCACCCCTCTATTCCGCCATTACAGCTTTTTACTTTATTTAAATGATTTCCATTAAATTGATTTATAAAACGTTAACCCTAACTATTTTAGGTTTTTGGTTTCCTCATTTTCTTCTTTTCATCTGTTTGTTCTTGGTCTTCATTTGTTATATTCTATAAATATGTATTTATTTATGCATATAATTTATTTGTTATAAACTATTGGGAACCTTGGTAGGGGTGTGGCTTAATTTTTTGGCCCACAGTGGCTAGTTTCAATTTAGACCACCAGATAGCGTATCGGAATTTTCAGTTTCTCATTGGATACTTGGTAGTGGGGTGGCTTATTTTAGCCCACGGTGCCTAATTTCAATTTAGACCACCATATAGTGTATCGGAATTCTCAGTTTCCCAATAGTTTGGAAGGTTTGACTTTGATCAGTAGTCTCTAATATATAAATATATATATACAGGGTGGACCATCTATCTACACGTGATCCATTTGTTTCTGAAATAAAAATTTAAAGAAAAACTAATCGATTTTTTCTTTGATTTAAGAATTTATTTTGGTCCAAATAAATACATGTCAGCTACTTTTCGAATATGATATGGTTCTCTTGATCGCCTTTTGCTCTGACGACATAATGGGCTCGTTTTTTGGTATTTTCAATCACTTTCTCGAGTATTGCTCTTGGTATAGCCGCTATTTCACGTTCAATGTTGTTCTTAAGTTGATCCAGACTCCGTGGCTTGTTGATGTACACTTTTGTTTTCAAATATTCCCACAAATAAAAGTCTAGCGGCGTTAAATCAGGCCAACGCGGTGGTCAGTCATAATCACCTTTTTTCGATATTTTCTGAATTCAACCCGACCTGTGGCTCAATCTTGCTTGTCACTTGTATTTTGTACGGGAATAAATTCAAATCGTCTTAGATTATGCGCCGGAGGCTGGTTCTTGGCAATACTCGAGAAAGTGATTGAAAATGCCGAAAAACGAGCCCATTATGTCGTCAGAGAAAAAGGCGATCACCTGAACCAAATCATATTCGAAAAGTAGCTGATATGTATTTATTTGGACCAAAATAAATGCCTAATACAAAGAAAAAATCGATTCGTTTTTCTTTAAATTTTTATTTCAGAAACAAATGGGCGGTCACATGTAGATGGCCCACCTTGTATATGTTTTTTCCATCAATTCTCATTGATTTCCTACACTTGGTAAAAAATGTATTATTATCATTGATAGATCAATTGTCGAAAACTTTTATCACATTTACTCATACACCTTTCCTTCATTGAATTTCTTTCAAACTTGATAAATGACATATTTATTGATTGATCAGGTGTCATCTGATTAGACTGGAAGTTTTTCAAAAACTACTTTTTTCAAACCGGAGAGAAGATTAATATTTTAAAAAAATGGGTGTTGGAAAACTTGGTCGTGGTTCTAGCCTGTCTGTCATGGGGGTGATTTTTAAGGGCTCCTTGACATTCTCTGTCTACCATCTCGTTATAAATTTCTCCTCGGCCGAGTTAAATGCTCCCCGGTACCACCCCCTCTGAGAAAGGGGATGAATGTGATGCCTTGTGGGGTTCTTAAACGAGACGAGGTAGGGTGGTGTCGCTTTTCACCACCACCCATCCCTTAATGGTCATTAGCAACGAATATATATATAATTGACTTTGACGCTCGAAAAATAAAAGAATATAGATCTTTGGTAAATGAAAAACACTATGAAAAATTATAATTTACGATAAAACTCAAAAAGAAGTAGTGACAAGAACCAAATCTTAAATTAACTAATTATAAACTAATAACGAAAAAAATATCGATTTTGAAAGTGGATCAATGGTGTATCTTTTTGATCAGTGAGTTGGTTTCCCGCTACCTTCTTTTCAGGGACGAGACTACCAGATAGCGGAAATAAGCAAAACTTACGGGTTCTGATAGGGCCAATAGAGTATCATCGGGTATATGGAAGTGAAAATTTGATATTTGCTTATAGCTCCAAAATTTGTATGCTTTACTTTTAGTACCTGGAAGACCGAAGGTAATTTATTTGTTTTTAATTAATGTTTATTTAATTAACCACGTTTTTTTTGTTTTTATTCAACCACATGATTAATTTTTATTCAACCACCTATTAATAATTAATAACTTTTAAGGAGTTAGGTGTTGGTTCTAGGTGAAACATTTAAATATAATAATAAAACTCAGTTTTCTTTGACTCCAGATGATGGGCTCACCCCCGAAATATCGAATTCAAAACTCAATTTTGTTTTATTTCTTTTTTTGTGAAACCTACCTCGCATCTTGCTCAAGTTGTATTATTATATTAATAATTAGTTTAATAAAATAATATGTCAAAATATATTTTCCCAAAATTGAAACCTGATTATATATTATAAAATATATTTTTTTAAATAAATTATTGTTTATTAAATGAATGCAGTTCTTGATAAAAACAATCAGAAAACGTTGTTAATCAATAATTTTTTTTTGTAGAGTCGGTGAAAACCTCCAAACAGGCACTAGATTTCTAGGACCTAGTAGTATGGGGGTCGAACCCACTAAAAACACTTCCCTGAATGTTGCAACTGAGCAACGCTCATCTAGCAACTTATCTTTGCTGATTAATATCTCGGGTGTAAGGGTAAAGTCCAATGGCTTAACCCAAAATTAAATTTTTTGCTTCTTCTCGCGTCGATCAAATTCAATATCATTTATGCATTATGTCACCAAATCAGATGGCGTTAATCTTTTCTGGATTTGTATGACTCATGATTTGCTGAGAATGGCTGTTGGCATACTTGGCCACCACCTCGCTGACAAGCTCCACCTTCAAATCTCTGTGCAGATTGTCAATCAATAAATAATTCAAATTATATTAAACAAAAAAAAAACCTGTTGACATCCAAATATCTCATTTGTACCAGAAGCGAGATGGTATTTAGGCCTGGGTGTAGATCTGTATGTACATTAATTAAATTTAATTTATTTAATTATATAAGAATTTATTTATTTAAGAACAATTTTATCAAAGATCTTAGTAGATTATTATCTACTCTTATTAAACGAACAAAAATTGTATATTTATTTTTCTGTATATATATTTGTTTGTTTATATATTTGTATCGTGGTTATATTTTGAAAACGACTCTACCGATTTTGATGAAATTCGTGGGTTAGGGGGTTTTTGGTGTGACAATTCGATCTGTCACGGTCTCATCTTCGACAAAATTGTTTTTGATGGGTTTTTTCGTAATCAAATTAATTATTCTTAGGTAGACAAATCCCATTCTTAGGGTTTTAGAAAAGGTTTCCCTTTTCCTTTTGTACCCAGGCAGACAATGGGTTGCCTTATTTCATTGTTCTAAAAGGCCTTGAAGAAGTATTGTGATTGTGGATTTTAACATATTTTGTTCTCCATAAACGTTAGAAATATTAATAAACGTTTTATAATTGTTTTTATAAAGAACTTTATTTATTTAATAGAATAAAAAATAATCAAGAATTTATTTAAAAATATATTTCGCATAAGCAGTTCTCAATTTTCTGAAAAAACAACACATTTTGATAGGTTTTATTTATTAACAATTGGATGAATAAAAATGAATCATATGGTTGAATCAAAACAGGTGCAGGAGGTGAGGTGCAGTGGTGGGGGATCCGGGGGTAGGTCGAGGTGTCGTGGGTGGGGTCAAGCGGGGTGGGGGTACAGTGGGCGAATACTATATATATTTGAATTTTTTTAATTTGAAAACGGCTCTTAAATAAAAATCGACCTTTTTATCAGAATTTTAAATTAAAAATAATATTAAAATAAAGGTTTTAACTGAAGGAAGAAGTTACCGACCATCGCTCGGTGCCTCCAGGTACTGTATATATTATATGTCAGAAGGTTTCGTCCCCTCAGAAGTCAAACCCGAGCGCTAACACGCTATCCGGGGGTTAGCCTAACCCTAAAGTCAAATTTCCTCTGACAAGGCATGAAAATTTTACTCCAATCATAAAAGAATTGATAAGTAAAATTCCCCCTTAGCTGAAAAAAGTTTTCATTATAGGACCTTTTTATTATTATATATTTAAGGTAGTTGTTTCTCGACAATACTAGCAAAAAGTTAATGCTAGACGATAAAGAACAGACAATAAGGATTCATAATTCCAAAACTTTTTGCTGTTTATGTACCACTACTAGCCAATCCCGTGGTCGTTTGACAAATCTGGCAACATTGTTGGAGCTTGAATATTTTTATCATAGAAATGACAGATGAAAACAAATTATAAAGTTCGATTTATTAAACAAAAAGTTCTTAATAAACGATTAAAAGCTGTTGAGACAATGGCTGAAGAGAAAAAGCGTCAAAAAAATTACTAAAGTAAACCCACTTTTTAGGTTAAATAAATGCGTTGTTGCCAGCTTTTTTTAGTGTACATTTTTCATTATACATTTTCCATTATTTATTCATTAGGTATTATCTCAGAAACTGTGTTGTAAAATTTTCTTAAAAAATGTATTAGTTATTGTTTAATGTTGGTTTAGTTTTTTACGTGAACCGCGACCTAATATGCTGTACACCTACTTCCACTTGTACTTCCAAATATTTCCAAGCACTTCCAAATATTTCCAAGTACTTCCAAATATTTCCAAGTACTTTCAAATATTTCCAAGTACTTCCAAATTTTCCAAGTGCTTCCAAATATTTCCAAGTACTTCCAAAATACTTCCAAAGAAGTGTACACCTACTTCCAATCGCGGATCACCCTTCGGTTTTTTATAACAGTGGTAAGAAGAGTTTCTTAATTATAATTAAATATGTATGTAAACTTTCCAATATCCCGTATAGTGTAAGAGTCTGAAAAACTCTATTTTGAAATTTAATATCTCCGGAACTATATTGTTCGTTTTGCCACCAATCGATGCAGAAGTATTTAAATAATAATCTGACTAAATTTCAAAAAAATCCTAAGAAAACCCATATGGTGAAACAACTACCTTTATATGAAAATTTGTGTGTCTTATCTCGTTGAAAAATTGAATGGAAAAAATGTTTTCAAAAAAAGAACAACTTCCGGGTTTCATTTTAATTATATGAGAATTTATTTATTTAAGGACAATTTTATCAAAAATCTTAGTAGATTATTATGTATATATTATATTTATTTATTCAACTTTTTTGATTACCTTATCATTCTTTAATAGTAAATTTTTACTACTCCAAAAAGATTTATGGACGGAATCCTTTGGTTTTGCATATTTTGAGATTAATATGTATATGTGTGCGTTTTTTGTAATTTAAATATTTTCTCTTTCGAAACAGGTTAAGTAGAATTATTTGCGTTTCCCTTTAATTATTCACTCCTACTCACTTCATGGACAGATACAAAGGGTCATAAGTCTCTCAATCTCATGAATGAACTTTAATCTCCACTCTATATATCTATTAGATAGAATATATTATATATAGATAGAATTTCATTTCTATACATATATAAATATATCTTAATCGGTTTCTGTGCATTCATAAATTGTCCCACACTCCATTGGAACTTGCCCGTAATGAACTCTACTCATACCGGCGGCTGCTAACACATGAATGATTTTAATTAAAACAGTCGTCATCTGTCTCTGATCAGATAGAAAGGGGAAATTGGCGACTCTGAATATGGATATATGACATTTGGGGTGTGAATTCTAATGGTTAACTTAGGATTTGATCGCTTCAAGAATTACCGTTGCTGTAAAGTAATGTCGTAAAAATTTAACATTAGTGGTTTCTCGGTGTATTAGTTTAGACCAGGGCTGTCCAACCCGTGGACCCAGGGCCGCACTGCAAAGACTGTGGCCCAAAATCAAATCCAAAACTTCCTTAAAACATTGAAATTTATATTTAGAGATATATTTATTCCCTTTTTCCAAATATGAATGTACATTTGTACAATACGTGAAGCTTTTTTCAAGAATAAAAATAATTTTTAAGAAAAAAATAAAAACCGACTTCAAAAAATTAAATGCAACAAATAAAATACACTAAAAGGTATAAAATAATTATTATCTTATTTAGTTACAACTAAACGACGAAATATTAACATGAAATTACTTTTTGAAGTCGGTACCAAACAAACTATACCTATAAGCGAGCGTACCCGCCAAACGTACTAAAAGTAAGATCCGTCGAGTGCGATTCATAAAAGGTATATGTTTGGCACCAACTTCAAAAAGTAATTTCATGTTAATATTTCGTCGTTTAGTTGTAACTAAATAAGATAATAATTATTTTATACCTTTTAGTGTATTTTATTTGTTGCATTTAATTTTTTGAAGTCGGTTTTATTTTTTTCTTAAAAATTATTTTTATTTTAGTCTATTTTCGACTCCATTTTCATTAGAAATAAATTTTATACTTGCAAACTTTCTGATTGAATGTTTTTGAACAACACTTAAATACCGATCTGTAAGAAAAAATTGAATATTGTATCTTTATTAGAATTTTATATTAATTATCTAGACAGAAACAAATACTAATACATAATATCACTTTCTGTAAGTATGTTGGTATGTATTTGAAAAGCTATTTTCAAGTATAAAATTTACGAAAAGTAAAATTAGAAGCTCAATATGAGCTAAAAAAATAATAAAGTTCTTATTTCTACATTAACATTTGAATAAGAAATATCAATAGAATTTATAATATTTTATCCACGGCCCGAAACATTTGTTTTTTCTTCTTTTGCCCGTGTAAGCCAAACGATTAGACACTCCTTCTCTAAACAAAAATCTTAAATGAAATGGCAATCAGTTAATAATAAAGATATAAGAATGTGCAGCACCTATATGTCAATATAGTTACTTGCATTATCAGAAAGAAGAGCGTATTTAAGGAAGATAATTGTGCACCGGAGTCTTGAAGAAGTGGAGATTGAAATTTTCGGAAAAGAGTTCCTAGAAGGCATCGCAATGAACATACTGATGAATGAGTTGATTCTGACCTTCTATCAGTTAAATTTTGTTTCTTGTTCATGAAAACAACTACTTGATCTTTTTAAGGGAGTTCGGGACAGCTTACCTATGTGGTTGATCATCGAAAAAATATTTTGTATTTCTGCAGAGTGACAACATCTGCCTACTAAATTTTTTAGTAAATAAAAGATTGTTAATAATTAGGTTAATTTCGAATAAAAATCTTTGTTTTGATAATATTAACAATAAAAAATATTGAGATAAATTTTTCGTCATTATAAAAACATTTATTTAACACAAAAACGATTTCAAGAAATAGAGTTGGAATTCTACACTAGTAATTTTGTTATATTCTGTTGGATGCAAATAACTTTTTATTTTTACATTTATGAATAACTAATTAATTAAACTGTCAAATCTATTGAAAAATGTATCATTAGATTCATAAAAGTTCAATTATTGAATTGTATAAATTTCTTGAAAATGGTATAATTTGTATAAAAGTTATAGCCCTTTTAAAAGGTCCATTTACTTCCATTTTAAAAGGACAATTTTCAATAATTTATTTCTCAGTGATGGGACAGACGATCAACTTCAAATTTCGGGAATAAATATTTAATACATCAAAGATTCGTTGGTAAAAATTTGAGAATTTTCTTATAAAAATGATAAACAGTCCCGAACCCCCTTAAGTGAGCGGGTCAATATTTCAACAACATGCAACCAGCTAGTAGTTAATATACATTATACAGATTTAAAATACATTCCCCCACCTATTGTTTCTACCCACTTATATTCTATTTTTATTAGATGGTTTAAATTAATTATTATTTATATTAATACAACAGCCTAAGTGAGTTTTGTTTTTCTTCTTAACGCGGGCTTAATGAAAATTCTCTCTATTAATTTTGTCTTGATTGATTAAAAGAGACTTTGCCCTGATTATTTTTTTAATTATTATTGTATATGAATATTATTAATAATAACAGTTCAGAGAAGATGAGATGCCAATCATCGCCGAGTAATTAATCGGAGATCGAAGCTCAAGTTACAAACGAGATGAAAATCTCTTCTCTCTTTCTTTCTCATGGCTGTTCTTCTCTTTTTCTCACTCGATAATTTCCCAGATATTTAGGTCAGGTTACGTTTAAATTATTAACTAAAACTTTAATGTTTCGGCACTTTACATTGGACATGCTTATAATACCTGCTACCTAACGAATTTATTATACTAACTTTACTTAAATATATATAATATAGGTCACGCTCTAGTAGCTTAATTTTTATTTTATATGACTTGAAAATGTATTTAATTAGATATAAATATAATATTTTATGAAAGAATTTAATATTTTAAAAATATAGGTATATAACTAGTTATCATTTTTTTAAAGTAAAATTTTCCCTCCACCTAATAGATCCAATTCTAAAAATTATGAAAAAATTTTAAATTCTTATAATTTATTATACTCGTATATAATTATTGAGGCTACTGTGTGTCAGTGGTTAGAGTGTCGGGCCGCTGGCCTGGAATATGCTGGTTCGAGACTGAGTCTATCAGGTAGATCAGATATTTGCAGTCGCATCCTCTTGGAAAGCAATGGCAACCTACCAAGAGTATAATTGCCTTGTAAACTCTCCAAACTCGCCGTTCGCAACCGGCGTTAAAAAGTAGGTCCCGTATATCTGTGTAAAAACGGCTAAACACACTCAGCACAGGTATATGTGGAGAGGAGCCGAAACCTCAGAGAGACGTGATATGGCACTTAAAAGAAGAAGATACATATAATAAATTAATAGGAATTTCAATCAAGCCCCTGTGTATCGGCAACCGAATGCTCAGCAATTTAGTTTAGTGTGCTCCGCTAGGATCGCTGCTTTCAGATATTTAAGAAACTGTAACAAGTTGAAACTGATTTCTAAGTTAAAAGTTTCTGCAGTCAAAATATGAGTAAGGTTTTTAGGAAGAATATGATTTTTTTTCTGCTTTAATTAACAATTCGAAACCTGTGAATTCAAATTACATTCTAAATATCTATTTTTTAGCGACATCTCTTTTTGATTTTTCTTGTTACATTAAAGGGAAAATGACTCAATGGAGGGGAAGTATTTTTTTAAAATCCACTAATATTTCATGACAAATAAAATTTATTAAAATTAGGAAATTTAAATTATTTCAATAACATCTAAAGAAATTTCACTTACTCTTTGAGCTTATCTGGATGAGGCTCACACATATTTTTTTTTTATCTTGGGCAGATATGGGGCCATTCATAAAATAAGTTCGCAAACAAGTGGGGTATGCTTAGGGTGATATTCTGTGACATGGGGGTCTAAGGGAACGTGACGTTCGTAATTCATCAATTTTATTTTAATTTTTTTCTTAAATTGTTGTTTTTTTAATTTAATTATAGGGGGGTTCCAGAAAATATGACGAAGCGTGATGTAGGAAAGGGGGGCCCAAAAGACAAAATTTTGCGAGACGTATTTTATGAATGGTTTCTATATAAATAAATAACGTATTTGCAAGAAATTAACTTTTCAAATTTAAAGACCCGTCTAAAGGCTCTGCAAACTACGAGTATCTAATCAAATCTAGATTTAATTCATTATTATATTTATAACTATTGAGATTATTATCTATTTATTAAATAATTGGAGCCTCTACTAGAGTTTCTATTAATAAAATAATCCTGACAATTGCTAGCCGGCTCACATGCAAAGGAATTCGCACTAAATATACTATTTATTGCTATCTAATATAAGGTATAATTTATAATTTATAATATAAGTGATAAAGAAGTAATACGTACTTAGAAAGGCGATAGAAACCTTGCTATAACATTCCTATGATAAATTAATCTAATTATCCAATATGCAAAAATGTATCCTGAATGGTTTTAAAAAGTATTAGAAATTACACAATAGTAAAATAATGAAAAAAAAATCAAATATTTCCATTTAGACCTAATCTTTAACTTTCCATCCAATCATTATTATATCATTTTAATGCAATATAATTTAAATGGATATATATAAAATACTAATTAGTAATTATTTAAATGATTTGGCTTAGAGAAAGTTTTTCTGGGTTTTTGTATGTATCAGAGACATTGCATTCCAATCATTCCTGAAGATTTCACTTTCTCTAAATTATTAGATGATATTAAGAAACATCAATTGTGGTCAACATCGTTACCGGTAAATAATTACAAAAAATTGATATACTATTATAATAAACATGCGTTTTTACATTTGTAATTCACGCTAAGTTGACTATGATTATTTTAAACATTTATTTATTTAACACTTTTTTATTCTGGTTGAAATACTTACAAGTAAAAATGTGGTTTGTATTATGATCTAGGGGTTTATATATTGTATAGAATGAGGAAATATTTTTTCTCTTTAACCCTAGAACGCATAAGCAGGCCTCTCAGGCCGGGTCACACATTTTCTTTTCAATAACTTTCAGAAAAGAGGTCATATAAATTTCAAGTTTTTAATATACCTTCATTAATACATAATAAAAGGATTTTTAAAGGATTTTTCTAAAAATTTCCATCAGAAAAGTTTAATTGAGAGAAATATCTAAAATCAACAGTTTATGTGTTATGTAAATGAAAATATTTTTCAATATAAAAATTCAAGTCTAATGAATTGGCTAGGTAATTTTTTGAATCAAAAAATATGGAATTTGGTTGATGACACGGATTTCAATAAAAAATTTCACATTTAATCTAAGGGGCACCCTTTATCTAAAACCGCTTTTATGTTTGTAAAATAATGTTTACTTTACTCAGCAAAAAATATTGAATTTTATAATGTTTAATCCTCTCTAGATATTTATATAGTCATCGGAGCTAATTATAAATAATGAACTATCTTTTAGTATATTAAATTATCAAAATGTTTCTTCATTAGAGTTTTTGAATATGAAAATATCTAAGGCTCTAGAGCAGGATGTATCTAACTTTCCACATAAATTTCACCATCACTGCCTAACCCTTTGAAGTAGATATGTTTATATAATTACCTTTATTAAAAACATTTAATTTAAAACAGAAAAGTTAATTTGACTGAAATGTCTAAAATCATTAGTTTACTAGTTAAAAAATCTTCCAATATTGTAGAGTGAATGGACTTGAATCAATAACAAATGTCTCTCTGATGGAGGAGACTTCCTCTCAATACAACCTACCAAAAGAATTACAAATGAGGAATTAATCGATCTTATTTTATCGATTTAATCTATCTTGAGGTTCATAATAACCTTTTAATATAAGAAAATTGCATTTTGTTTAACAATTTTGTAGTTTGAAAGAAATTGTATGAAAAGATTCAATTTCTTCTCTCCGGGAGCAAATCAAGTACAAATGGGAAAAAGTTTTATTTTTTTTCTCATTATATATTTATTCAAATCAATTGAAATTTCATTTCTGTTTGTTATTTTCATTTATCTTTTATATGAAATAATTATTATTAGGAAATTTGAATTTTTAAGGGTAGTTTATTTGAAGTGTAATTTGAAAAAACGCTAATAACTCCGTTGAAATTTTTTTTTTAAATATGAAATTAATAGATATTATAAAAGAATTAATTAGTAATAATTTAATTCAATTTTGAATTAAATCCAATCAGTATTTTTTGAGAAAATGGTCAATAACACCGAAAACCGCCATGAAAAGCCATTTTAGAAACATTTTAAAAATCCACCTCCATGTCACAAGTCAATGTTTCGTTTCATATGACTTTTTAAACTTTTTTCAAAGCCATCTCGTGCTTTCAAAAAACATCGTTTTTTAGATGGTTCAGATGGTTTTTGACCATTTTCTCAAAAACTGCTACTTCGATATCGTTCAAAATAGAATTGAATTATTAATGATAAATTGTTTTATAATATTTATTAATTTCATATTTTCCAAAAAAGTTTCAACGGAGTTATTAGCATTTTTTCAAATTGGTCTTCAAATAAACTACCCTTTAAAATGAAAATTTTTAAATAATAATTATTTGATATAAAAGAGAAATAAAAATAACAGACAGATATTAAATTTTAATAGATTTGAATAAATATCTAATGAGAAAATAAATAAAACTTTTTTTCCATTTCTAGTTGATTCGTTCCCGGATATAAGGAATTGAATCTTTTCATACAATTTCTTTTAAACTACAAAATTCTTAATCAAAATGCTATTTTCTTATATAATAGACATACTGTGAACGTTCAGATAGATAAAAACGATAAAATAAGATCGTTTTCTTTCTTCATTTTTGATTTCCTTGGTCTGTTTTATCAAGAGGCCGGGTCGCAAGTCACTCGGTATCAGCGAGTCATTTGTTACCGTTTTCTATCTTTTTACCATTTTCTTAAAATCCAATCAATCAATTTCTTTCAAAATTGAATATAATTATTGTTTTATAATATTTATTCATTTCATCTAATAATAATCAGCGTTTTTTCAAATAAGACTTCAAATAAACTACCCTTTAAAATGCAACTATTCCAATAAAAACTATTTGATATAAAGAAAATTGAAAAATGAAGATTCTAGACCTTTAAACTAAACTCAATCAACATCAGTAAACTCTAATTGCCACAAAGGTATTCAGTGAAACGCGTTTTAACTAGTAAGAACCCTTCAATAGTTTTTAAGAAATTTGGTGTTGGTACTTGGTGAAACATTTTTTAAAATTATTGGATAAAAAATACTTGGTAGGTTTCACATTAAGATATAAAAATAAAACGAATTTATTTTTGGAGAGTCTTTGATCTCGATATATATATTTCGGGTGGCTGACCCATCTTCAGGAGCAACAGAAAGTAACTAAAATTATTGGATAAAAAATACTTGGTAGGTTTCACATTGAGATATAAAAATAAATTCGTTTAATTTTTATATCTTAATGTGAAACGTACCAAGTATTTTTTATCCAATAATAGTAAATACCCGTTCTTACTAAAAAACGGGTTTTTACTGCAACATATATATATGAAATTATGTATATTTTTATTTGCATCAATCAATTTCTTTTTAAGATTTTTTTTTTTGAATTTTTATACCGAGTATTTTGAAAATGATAATATTCTTATTTAAAATTAGCATGCGTTGTTGGCTGAGTTTTGGTGGTCTGTTTTCTTTCATTTATTTATTTATTATTATTTTGTTGTTGTTTTTGTTGTTAATTTGCTTTGATTGAAAGAAGCTGCTGCTCTCCAATGATCAAATGATGAATGAGTTTCTATCAGAACTCTGATTCAATCATATCACATACAAAACACATTACTCGTTATAGAAGAGGCCGGTGGAAAGAGGGTCTATGCCAAAGCCAATCTAAGAGTTGATTAAGACAAATCGACTTGGATTAGATACACAGGAGCGAAAGAGAGAGAGGCGAGCTTGGTTACTCTTTTGATATCGGCTACCCTGGTTATTATTATTATAATAGTCTGCTCTTAAATTAAACTTGTAACCAGGTTGAACGAACTACCTCCCCCACTGATCATCACCATGATCCTCTATACAAATAGAAATTAATTTATCTTTTGTGTATCGGACGTTATTACATAATTGAAACGAAATAAAGAAAAAACTTGTCTATTCTTGTTTTGAATTAGGTTTGAATAACAAAAGGTGAATATAGAACTGTTGTTCTCTAAGTATTCTAATCGATCAAGAGAATATAACAACGTAGAATACATCTTTGGCCTCCAGTAGGTATTGGGGTGTAAATTTAGAAAATTGATACAAGTATTCATTGAGATAGGTTTCCAGACATCGGACGTAATTCGAGTTTCTTAAAAAATAAAAAAAATGACAACATCAAAAAGTTTAGTAAATACAATTTTTTAATTTTTACTTTATCCAATGCGAAGCATGGGTAAAGTATTGTAATTGGTCTCGTGGCAAATGCGTCTTCAAAGGTTCCTCAGGTAAAGACTACGGAACCCATGGTCTCATTTAAAGTCACAAATTGTAGTATTCATTTTGATTGAATTTTAGCACGTGGCGGTTTTGCCAAAAATTACATGGGGTCTCGTCCAGAAGCCAAAAAGTGCGATTTTTTCCAGGAAGTGCGTGCGGATGTATGGATGTATGTTATCGTTTTTTTCGTCCATGATTTTTTCCACACCGTACAATCGATTGAAATGAAATTGAAAGCCTACAATTACTTTAACAAAATAAAGTGATGATTAGTTTTTAGTACATATCGGCCCATTAGTACTTTATTTCAGTACTTTTTTAGCTTTTTCTAAATATTGAAAATGATTAAACCAATTTTGATGAATTTTAATATTGTAATTAAGTTCCTTGAGGACCACAAAAAAGGTCATATAAGGTTTTTGTATAATTATATTTTAAAGTACTTTACCCTAGAATAAGATTGGATAAAGTTTAGCAACGATCCGTTGCAGTTTATTTTTTTTTTTAATTTCTCATTTCTGTTGGAAGTGAAGTTGCTCAGGGGTGTATTTGGCTTACACGGGCCGCATTTGAAGAAAAAACAAATGCCACGGGCCGGATATAAAATTTACTAATTCCATTGATATTTGTTAATCAAGAAATATAGCTAATAATGTAGAATAATGAAATCCACCAAGACAAAAAATCAAAAATATCATAGCATTATAATCTTTGAGTTCTTTTTCTTTAGGATTTTGTTTTTAAATCATTTATCTACTTCGAAATATGTATATGGAATTTAATTATTTCTTCACATTTAAAATTATTGAATTAATTGAATGTTCTCTTTATACCTATATAATAACCAATTAGTCCAAGTCCAATAGTCAAAAGCCAATTCCTAGACTAATAGAAATTATGAAATTAACTTCTACTAGTCTAAAACTGTGGGTCAGTGGGTAGACTGTTGGGTCGCTGACTCGGAGATCGCTCGGCAGATAGATATTTTGTCGCCTCCTCTTGGAAAGTAATGGTAACCTACCAAGAGTATAATTGCCAAGTGACCTCTCCAAATTAGCCGTTCGGAACCGGCGATAAAAAGTAGGTCCCGTATATCTGTGTAAAACAACTAAACACACTCAGCACAGGTATATGTGGAGAGGCGCCGACACTCGTTTTGGGTATGGCACTCGAAGAAGAAGTCTAAAACAGGTCTGGGCTTGTCCTTGCCTTCGCTCCAGATCTGAATTATATTTAAATCCTTGCCTTAGCTGCTATAAAGAAAGAGAGATCATTCTATCCACGCACTTTTTAGTCATTTTTCTAGATTAATTATTTTTAATTACTGAAATAATAAATATTTAAAAAGATGGAAATATGAGATGAAAAATAATTTTTAATTATTCTAAGCTTGGTTATTTTTGTCACCTGATATAGTTGAGCTTATAATTTTGCTTTTAGTGAATTTTATTCTCGAAAATAGCTTTAGGTAGGTATATGTAAATCAAAGCGCACAGCATTCGTAGGACAAGTTCGAACACTAGCTTGGCCATACGCTATTTACACGAACCATTTCGAGCCAATTTTGACCCCCCTGCAGCTCGGAATCCATTTGAGATACAGAGCTGAATTTATACACATGTAATTATGTAATCCATCTTGAGGAGAATACTAAATTTCAATCATATGTCTTAAATAAATTCTGAGATATGGACCTGAGAAAATAGCTAATTTTGGCACTCGACTTCCAATCGTGAAATTTCGCCTGCTAGTAGAGTTTGAGACACAAATAAAGGAAAAATTCCAAAAATCCAAACTTTCTATCTTTCAACCCCTTCAAAATAGCTTACAAAAAGAAGAGAAATCTCAACTAAAACGTTCTGTGAAAAAACAAGCCAAGTTCAAAAAAGTAGTGAAATTTAGTGCACAGCCAAGTTAAATTCGCCAAGAATAATCAAGTTGAGAAAATAGCAGATCTGTAAACTTAATTAATATTGTCGAATTTAACTTGGCTACACACCTGATTTCACTAATTTTTCGAACGTGGCCTGTTTTGTCACAGAATGTTTTGGTTGAGATTCATATTTCTAAAAAGTGAATAATTATTATGAAGCCAGGAGGAATATTTGTTTCTGGGTAGATAATTTTTATGAAATTTTAATAAAAAGATATTGTTAAATATTTCTTTCAGTTCAATGTCTGATTGCAGTGCCATATATTCAATCAGAAAGTTTGCTGTTAAAATATTTAAATCTAATAAAAATGGTTCAAAATATGCCAAAATTGGGATTATTTTTTCGGAAATCTCGATATATTTTTCACATTCAGAATTGAAATTATGCCTTTTATTCTTCGAAACCTTTTGGGGAGATTTTCTAATTTCTTCTTATTTTAGAAAAAAAAAATATCAGGTCAAATTGTATCAGATATTCTTTTCCAGAAACATAAAAATCTCAATGTTTTAAGGAAATTTATAATTTCATGTCTGGTCGCATTAATTGCTGTGCTGGGACGCATGCGGCCCGCGGGCCGCAGTTTGAACACCCCTGCTATAGTTTTTAAGGAATTTGGTGCTGGTACTTGGTGAAACATTTTTTAAAATTATTGGATAAAAAATCTTAATGTGAAACCTTCCAAGTACTTTTTATCCAATAACCCCTGCTATAGCTGAAGCTCTGTGAAGCTGCTAGTGGAAGGATGAAGCAGGGAAGTGGGAAGAGTCTCCTATTTTCATGAATGCTCGCAGGCAGGCAGTCATATGCTGCTTGAAATATTTCGGATTTCTCGTTTCCGAATCGAGGCGGTACTAAAGACCTGTGACCATTCAGAGATTACAATTTCAAACTTCCATCCTAGAGAAGGCAAATAAAAATACTTGAAATCAACAAATGGACAGATACAATATCATTTTAATTTGAAAATTATAAATCAACATTATAAATTGGAGTAAAAAAATGACAGTTTTTTTAAAACTCGTTACGCATTCCCGATTGGAAGACGGTTATGTTTCGCAATCAGCTAAAGTTAGACCTGCCCTAGTAATAAATTAAAATATCTACTTTTTTATTTTTTGTTTATTTAATAGATATCGATTTTTGTATAGTTGTTTTTCTGGTTTGACACTAAGGCTCTCGTCAATTGAACATTTCGATTGAAAGTCCACTTGAACGTTTCGAGTGTCATTTAAAGAGCTGATTCAGAACAACCGACGAAGGGACTTTGATCGTTGTTCGTAACGATGACTCTCTCTCTTTTTGGAAGAATGGCCCAATGGGGTTGTTTTCAAGTGGTTTTCACACTTTCTTTCACCCTCAAACACCCTAAAAATGTGTTGATTGAAGGGTGTTGTGATAATAAAAAAGTCTCCGTTTGTTCAGTGAAAGAATATATATATATATATATAATCAATTTTTAAATATAAATCTTGGCTTCAATTACTTTTATATTAAAAATTGATTACTTTTGAGCAAAAAAAAATTAATGATGATGATGATGATAAGTAATCGAAACCGATGTTACTTTCAATATGAAATCAGAGTATCATAATTTGAAAAAATAATAAATATTTATTTTATTATTTATCATATCAGAAATTACTAGTTTAGATTTTATTTTTGAATTTTTTGAATTCTCATTACATACTTATAAAATTGCAACTTGATTAATCATTATTAGGTTTGTTTCTTCAGAGCTAGGAATGTAATTTCCGAAGAAATTTTGATATATCCTTATTTTCAACATTAATAATAATCTATATTCAAACGCCTTCCAATAAATCATTACCAAAAGATCAAAAATGATTTTTACTCTGCCGTGGTTCGTAATCACAACGAGACAATGTCGAAAGACAATTATTAATTAAATTAAATTTGAAAAAAATTAAAATATTTTTTACTCATAAAAGAAAAAATGAAGGAAAATTGAAATAGGTTTAATAGCTATCTGTAGATTAAAGGAGACAATAAAAGAGTGTGTCTTCTACTAGAAAAATATTTTTTTTTTTATTAAAGTCCATAGCATCCATATTATTTAATTAATCAAGTATATTAACAGGTATTTGTATAGGAAAGTAGCAAATCAAAAAATTCTCATTGATTTACGTTTCGCCAATTTTATTTTGGCTTCATCAGGCGTCTCAATTATTATAATTAATTTTAAGATTTGCTACTTTCCTACCAAAATATCTGCTAACATACTTGATTAAATTAATTTTTTAATTTATTTATAACGAGACTATAGTTTCGAGGGCTTGGCCCTCTTCATCAGTCTATTCCAATTGATTCACAAGAATTGATGTGTGAAAGTATCTGTAGATTTTAGTAGATCTGAAATTTTTCATTTTCGATCGGTTTGAGTGATAAAATTGAAATTTCAAACAAATCTATAGCTTATAACTATTGTACCGAATTTCGGGTCATTTGCAACATCGTTCAAAAGGGTTTCTATTCTACATATATTTTTCCGACATTGTACAGTTCAGAATTTAAAGATAACAGAACCTAGACATGTCTTTGTTTTGAATAGGATTTCGGGATAGATATAAATATACAGATAGATTTACCGACCATTTTGGTAAGTAATAAGTGATAAGTCCCTAGCCGTCCATCAGCTATTTTCATTCCTCATATATACTAATTAAAGATTCTAAAATAGGTTGATGTCGGGCAGTCGAGACACTAATAGTATTTAAACTACAATGCGAAAGAGAATGAATTTCCACTATACTATTTCCGTTCGACGTCATTTCAAAAAAGTACATCGCTTCGAAAAAGAGACGGAACACAAAACACCCCTTTTAAGTTAGATCTTGTCAAGAGGTGAAACGCGACCTAATATCATGTACAGCTACTTCTACTTCCACTTTCATTTCCAAGTAGATGACAATAGATGAAGGCGCATTATCTAACGAATTCCAAAATAATTCAACATAATTCCAAAGGCGGTGTACACCTAATTCCAATCGCGGTCCACCCCTCGAATCTTGTTATTTATTTATTTATCATTGTTGCGTTTCTCTAATTGCATAGAACATTAGTAATTCCACCCATGGTAATTTTTATAGTTTTTTAGAAACAAAAGTGAGACTATGATATTTGAGATAGAAACGTGAAATTTAACAGATAGATATATGCCATTGATTGGTATTAATAAACCTTTTCAATACTCGATACGCATTCCACAAATTTGCAATTTTGCAATTTTCTGTCAGAGAACACTTTAAGATAGAAACGCAACAAAGAGGAGCAGCTTATTAATTAATACAAACATGTGTGCCCCCCAAATTTGAACTCATTAGTCACAACATTCAGTATGCAGCTGCAGCATGTAAGCGTGGTTTTCTTTTCCGAACCAATACTTTTTCATCCCCACTCAACTTCCACTCATTCTTTTAATACCTTGGATGCAATTCAGAGGCAACCTATCAGACTGATAGGAGATCCTGCATTAACTGACACTCTCGACTCCCTATCCCATCGTAGATCAATCTTTCTCTTTTTCCTAGATATTACCATGGCATTTGTTCTAACGAGATAAAATCAATAATCCCTCCAAAGGCTTCATTTGCGCGAAATACGCGATTTTCTAAGATTCAACACCCCTACGCGCTTAAATTGAATACTAATCGAACTAACGCATTCGCCAATTCGTTTATCCCTATGACATCTAGGGACTGGAACTCTCTTCCTCCGACCATCTACCCAGCAACTTATAATTTATAACCTTCAATCTTTCAAGATCCGCATCCACAGATACCTTCGACTCCTACCCAATCCCTAAATCTCTTCTTATTTTCATGATACAAGGGTCCACCGCGTACTACAGTGGTTGTACCTTTTTGGTTGAACTTCTTCTTATATCAATATCATTATAAAAAACAAAAACATTTGTGCCAAATTTGAGCTCATTAGTCACAACATTTCAGTATATGTAAATTCTATTTTTTTTTTAATTTTATCCATTTTTGAAACAGAGTTTCTGAAGCTAGAAATTCCACAATTATTATTTTTTTAAAATACAAACATTTTGACACTATACAAACTTTTTTTGACCTATGTTATTGAGGCAAAATTTTCTCACAATAAACCTCTCTGTATTAAATCTTGTGGTATTTTTTGACTGCATATAATTGTGAAGAACATTATTAATTCCACCCCTGGTCATTTTTGTAAATGATCCCTTGATTGAAATGGAAATTTATAAATTAGCATTTGTGATTGAGATGAAGTCTTTTTGACAAGCAGCAAGCATATCTCTCATTAGATATATTATCCACTCTCCACTCATTTGAGGGTTGATTCAACTACCCTTGTCAGTTGTACAATTATCTCATCTTCCCTATTTTTATCTATTACTAAGAGAAGAGAAATTTGCAACCCTACCACATAGCATTAGGAAAGTATTATTAGGACAGCACGGGCTTAATTTGGAACATAGGTCATCATCATCCCCTAGGTATTTATCCGCTATTGATTGAAATCCCTCTCGTTCTTTTTAACACTCGAGTCAAAAGTGGGCAGCCAGGTGATTAATAAACATACAGGAGGGACTGATTGATAATGCATGTCACGTGTCGAGGGAACACACCACCACTAGCCCAGCCACCTTTAGCCACCCCAACAACCGACTCTCACAAATCCAATTGGAATCTACCTGACATCGGAGAGACAAAACAACAACGGATCCGAAAATAAATGAATAATGGAAATAATCCGATAAAGTGCCGTTTGCCTGAAAACACACAAGCAGTTTACAATAAGTGGCACAAACTTGATTCTAATCTTAAAATATATTGGACCCTAATGCACTCGTAGCACTAGTGAACGTTATCAAAAGATAAATTATAAAATTTTAACAAATTTTGATAAAATTTACAATAAAGGCGTTAGCGATTTTTATTGAAATAAAAGACTTAATTTAGTTCAAAGCAAAGTCTAAAATTTGAAAAAATTTGGATGCACTTTTTGACAGGAGAGTGTTAACGGAAAATAAAAATTTAGCTTGGCTTAAAATCTGGTAAAAAAATTAAATTCTAAAATTTAAAGAAATTTTGAAAATATTTACAAAAAGGGTAGAAAATATTTTAACACAAAAATTAATTTAATTTACTCGAAACTTTGTAAAAAAATAAATTCTAATATTTGAAGAAATTCTGATGAAATTTACCTAAAGGGCAAGGATGATTTTTTGAAAATGCATTCATAAATCCAAAAATTTATTTAATGACTTCGCAAATAAAAAAAAAAAAAAATATTTGAGAGGATTAATTAAATGCCACTATCAACAAGAAGAGTTCATTTTTGCATTGTGATATGTCCAAAATTATTGACCAATAAGTCAAAAATGATATTTTAATGACGTAATTAGTATTGCAATCGATGAAAGTACATCAGATGTCAATAGTATGGCTAAGCTGACATTTATTATAAAAATAAATATAAGTATGTACATTGTACATTTATATTTTTATTAAACAAAAAAATTCTTAATTATAACTCATATATATACATATAATAAAAATTGTTATTATATATTCAATAGAATGTCGGCTCTAGTGGAGGATATGATCCGAATTCTCAAAAGTGTCTTGGAAAATGCTAGATATCTATAAATCTAAGAGTTTTATCAAAAAAGTAGTCCAAGTAAACGTTCAAGTCAACAAAATCTTCTAGAGAATGAGATAGAAATCAAGTTTCTAGGATGAGTGGCTTTCATTTTATGAAGGAAAAACTGCGATTTTTTGAAAAAATGCCATGGAAAATGCTGGATATCTATAAATCTAGGATTTTTAACAAAAATGTGGTCCAAGTAAACGTTCAAGTTAATAGAATTTCCTAAAGAATGAGAAAGAGATAGGAATCAAGTTTCTAGGATGAATGGTTTTCATTTTGTGAAGGAGAAAATTCGATTTTTTTCCAAAAAATTTCATCCTCATTGCAACACGAGTTACCATTATGCAATTAAGATGAAACTTTGTTCAATTGTAAGAAATTTAATCTAATTTAAAAATGCATTTAGTGGTCTTTGTCTAAAATGTGCTCCTTAATGGGAGAAAATCGAAAAAAGTGCGCTTTTTTGTGATATGCAAAAAGGGATCCGCCCGGCCGGGCCCCCCGGTTTTTTTTATCCCCGTAAAAAAAAAAAAATATACAACTATTTTATTTTTTTTTTTTGTAATCGACGTGAAATTTTGTCCCCTTTAGGAGGGTTATTTACAAAATATGGACAGTTTTCGAGTTATAAGCGAGAAACTGAAAAAAGGAACTTTAAACCCCCCCCCTCCTCGAGCTCGACCCCCACCCTCTGGGACTTTTGATACACATTAACCCAAGTCTAACGGAAGCGTTTGAGACCATTTCCAAAACTCTGGGATTTTTTCCAGCGATTGGCCTTGTTTTGTCTTACTTGACTAGGCTATATATAGAAAGAAGAGAAAGATGTATGTGAAAGTCGTATGAGTGCGCATAGAAGTTTCTTTGATAGTTCAATCAACTTGTCGATTAGTCCAAGATTTTCTTTTTAATGTCAAAGAGAAAATACGATGAAATTTATTAAATCTTTTCAAGTCTCAATTGATTGATTATCTGAATCCATGTTAAGCAGAACTCTCTACCTAAGCTAGATATATACATAGAAACGGCAGATGATAAGATCCGTCTTCTTAAGACAATATATTTCCATTCTCTGTTTCTTTTCTCATGCAAATAATATAAATCTCCAAGTTTCATCTGCCGATCTTCTTCATCATCCATCTTGCATTTTAACGGTACAATACTCTCGAATTGAAATCAACAAGACCCTCTCCCCGATACTCCACTGCCTGTCAAAAATTTGATGTTGTCTAATTATTCAAACAAGATGTAGATAGGAAACGAAGAGTGAGTAAGGAAAAGACGAGTCCATTTGGTATAGTCGTACTCGAGATGGGAATCTTTGGTTAGGCTCATCTGACAATCAAATCAAAGTTGGATAGCTAATCCAGTTTATCAAATATGCTCAAAACAAATTCTCTATGTTTTATGCCTCATTCTAAATTTTAATTACCCAAAATAAGCACTTTTCTAGTAGGTATAATTAAACAATTTGAGAAAAAAGTAATACATTTTCTAAAACTTTATATACTATCCCCCACAAATATAAGTGATTTACTATTTTTATAATCTAAGGCAGTGTTTCTCAGCCTTTTTTCATTGATGGCACACTAAAAATATCTGGAATCATTTGAGGCACACCTAAATATAAAATTCAAACGTGTGGGGTCGGGGGACCCCCGTCAGGAACGAAATTCCTTACGTTGTTTTAAAAATATTAGAGTTAATAATATACGGCCAAAAATTTTATCCCCCTTAAAAAATCACACTCCATAAATACTGGCTATTATTAATAATTGTATAACTCTATTATTTTCTTGAATATATTAAATATTGAAAATGAAAATGTATAAAATTAATATCTTTAGTTTTCAAAGTTGAAAATTATTTAAATAACCATATATTAAATTAATATTATTTAAAAATTTTACATTATCTAATCAAAATAAATCAAAAACTACTTTATGATTAAAATGACAATTTTTTTTTAGTTTTTTTTTTCATACATATTTCTGGTTTGGCCGAACGTTGTATGATACAAAAAAAAAAAAAAAATGAAGTAATTACAAATAATTAATTTCAAATTTACAAAACCCATGCAATTTTAATTATTTGTCAAAAACGCTCGCGCCACATTTAGGGGAAAGGTTGAGAAACATCATATTCTAATAGTTCAGGCAAATTACGATTTTAACAGGAAATAATTCCCAGTAAAGATTTTATTGCTGGAATACCTTTATTTATACTCTAATATTACTACCCTAAGTTTTCCCTCAAATGTGAAAATTTTTCTACGAACCTCAAAATGAGAAAGTTTTTTCTGTTTTCCTCGAATAACTCAAAAACGGCTTAACAAATGAAAAATATATTTATTAGATAAATTAAAGCTCTTTAAATTACGCGTAAAATGATAACAATTTCATTTTTTGGGTTAAATAGAACAGGTACTAGTGTCTGTATATAAACAGCCCCCGTGAACACTTTTGATTATCCCTAAAATTCGTACTTTTTTCGATTTTTCCCCATTTTGATCATGAAGAAGCACGTTTTCGACAAAGACCAATCTATACATTTTTAAACTAGATTAAATTTGCTAGAATTTAAACAAAGTTTCATCTTAATTTAATAATGGTAACCCGTGCCGTAATGTGGTTGAAGTTTCCAGTTTTTCCTTCATAAAATCAAAACCACTCATCATCCTAGAAACATATCAGAATCATATGATCATATCTTGCCCGGAAAATGTAGATATCTATAAATCTAAGAGTTGTATCAAAAAAGTGGTCCAAGTAAATGCTCAAGTAAATAAAACTTCTTAGAGAATGAGATAGAAATCAAGTTTCTAGGATGAGTGGTTTTCTTTTTATAAAGGAAAAGCATGAAACAATGGATCATTTTCTGTTATGAAAAATGCTGGATATCTATAAATCTAAGAATTTTAACAAAAAAGTGATCCAAATAAACGTTCAAGTAAATAAAATTTACTAGAGAATGAGATAAAAGTTTCTAAGATGAGTGGTTTTCATTTTATGAAGGAAAAGCTGCGATTTTTTGCAAAAAAACTGCCAACTTCAACCTCATTGAGGCACGGGTTACCATTATCCAATTAAGATGAAACTTTGATTACCTTGTAGAAAATTTAATCTAGTTTAAAAATGCATGGAATGGTCTTTGTCGAAAACGTGCTTCTTTATGGTCAAAATGGGGAAAAATCGAAAAAAGTACGCATTTTAAGGATAATCAAAAGTGTTCACAGGAGCTGTTTTTTGACAGTCGCTAGTACCGGTTCTACTTAACCTAAATAGATAAAATTGGTATCATTTTACGCGTAGTTTAAAGAGCATTAATTTATTTAATAAATATCTTTTTCATTTGTTAATCCGTTTTAGAGTTATTCGAGAAAAACAGAAAAAAACTCCGAAATTTTCTCATTTTGAGGCGCGTAGAAAAATTTCCACAACACAGATTTAGGGGAAAACTTAAGGGTAGTAATATTGGAGTACCAATAAAGGTATTCCAGCAATAAAATCTTTACCGGGAATTATTTCCTGTTTATGCCATTTTTTCACGTAATTTGCCTGGACTATAACCCTGATTGGATAAAATAAATTCGTTTTGTTGAAATAGTAAGCTGGTCACCTCACAAACGAATTCTTTCAATTCTTCGAAACTCTACTCTCTAACAAATAAATTATATCCATAATATGCTTATCTGTTCAAGCAGAGGACAAACTCATTGATTATTTATTGCAAATCACTAAAATGTATGAAAAGCGTACCGAGTCTTAAATCTTCACATTTACCTACAATTATTAAAAAATATTTAAATTTATTTATTTTTCCCTAGATTGGTATTTAATTGGTAGTAAATTAATTTGATATTTTCAAGTCAGATCATATTTTTTAATTTAATAATAAAAATCAAATCAAAAAGATATTCATTAGATAAATTAAAGCTCTTTAAATTACGCGTAAAATGATAACAATTTCTTCTAATTAGATTCAGTATAACCGGTACTAGAGCCTGTCAAAAATTCCACTTTTTCCTATTTTTTCAAAAATTGATGTTTTTTGTCTAAAATTTTGCTTCTAACGTCTATTGTTGAACATTTGAGTACCAATACCATGTATTAGAATACCCTAGTATCGGTATAGAGTATAGACCATGACCCCATAAATATGTACTATATATAATTTTCTCTAAAATACCATGACCATTTGTAGCCCAGTAAATAGAGGATCCAAAAAGTGGTTCAGCTTATATTTATATTTAAAAATAAATAAATAAATACTGCTTATAATTATATTTTATTTATCTCTACTCTGATTGATGACTATTTAATTTTCTATTAGTTCCAAACACTAACCTTTTTTTGCCGTAATTGCCTGGGTGTGAAGATGCATTATATTGTTTATATGGGGTGAAACCTCGCCCTCTGAGTGTCTATTAACCCCAATATTCTCTCCCTACCCTTTCTAGGATAGCTATATTTCTTCATTTTTCAAAATAAATGCAATTTCATATTTTTCCATCAGAGTAAAATAACTTTATAGCCAATATAAAAAGTATATTTTTATTATCGGACATGAAATTTAGGACAGACAATAGATTGAACGACAACCATCGCATTCTCTCATCCCTAAGAAAGCTCTTGAGATGAGTTTTCTTAAATTATAACTGTCATTAATTGCCAATTCGGCTGCTCTTTAATATCCTCCTGTCTTATTATCTCTCCTTTTGCTTAAGGGTTAAGTAATTAAACCGTTATAGAGTTGTTCAGAAAAACTGAAAAAACTCCTAATTTTTTCATTTTGAGGCGCGTAGAAAAATTTCTACATCACAGATTTGGGGGAAAACTTAGGGTAGTAATATTGAAATACCAATGAAGGTATTCAAACAATAAAATCTTTACCGGGAATTATTTCCTGTTTATACCATTTTATTCACATGGACTAAAGGGATGAATCTAAGATTTTAGTAGAAATATTTTTACAATGCATATCAGAGGGCTTCGTCCCCTCAGGAATCGAACCCAAGCTCTAACTTGACGGGCAGTTAGCCAAGACCTCAAGACAAATCTCTCTCCGATATGTCACATATAAATATCGTTATAAATAAATAAAATTTATAATTCCAGCAGAAGACACACTCTTTTATTGTCTCCTTCAATGTCACATATATAACAAAAAAAAATAAAGATTTTTCACTCCTTTCAACTAGACGGGAAAAGCAAAAAAATCAGCCTAAACTGAAAATTTTCAGTGTCTGGCCCTTTATTTTAGCATCTTTTTTTGATAGATATAGAATTTTTCAAAAAACAAATCAGGAAAATTAACTACAATTATATTAAAAATAATTTATTTTATTTAGGGACGAATATAAGATTTTAGAAAAATATTTTTATATACATTGCATATCAGAGGGCTTCGTCCCTTCCGCCAAGCGCTAACTTGATTACCGGGCAGTTATTTTATTTATTTAATATATTAAATATTCTCACATTTTAATGTATTAAAAAACATTTCACTAGGGTATATTGAATGGGCTTGATTAAATGACGTGATCTCTATTGCGAGAGGCCTATGTCTCAACCTCACCATAAAATAGATCAAAAGATTTATAAATGAGAAAGAAAACGATCTTATTTTATCGATTTAATCTATGTGAATGTTCACGTAATGATTTTAATATAAGAAAATAGCATTTCAATTAAGAATTTTGAAGTTTAAATGATCTGTTATAAACATTGAGTTTCTTCACTGGGTCAGCGAGTCGACTAGAAATGGGAAAAGGGTTTAATTTTTATCTCATCACATATTCAATTATATCTATTGAAACTTGATATTTATGAAATATTATCTTTTATCTTTTATATCAAATAGTTTTAATTAGAATATTTGCATTTTAAAGGGTAGTTTATTTGAAGACTAATTTGAAATAAAGCTAATTACTACTTTGAAATAGTTTTTAAAAATATGAAGTTAATAAATATTATAAAACAATCGATTATTAATAATTATATTCAATTTTTCAGGAAATTGATTGATTAGTTTTTAAGAAATTGGTAAAAAGTTAGAAAACAGTAACAAATGACTCGCTGATGCGGGGAGATTTGAGACCCAGCCTCTTGATATAACAGACCAAAAAAATTATAAATATGAAAGAAAACGATCTTATTTTATCGATTTCATCTATCTGAAGGTTCACAGTATGTCTATTATATAAGAAAAAAAATTTGATTAAGAATTTTATAGTTTAAAAGAAATTGTATGAAAAGATTCAATTTCTTCTTGCCGGCAACAAATCAACTAGAAATGGCAAAAAGTTTTATTTTTTTCTCATTAGATATTTATTCAAATCTATTGATACTTCATAACTGGGTGTTATTTTTATTTTTATTTTATATGAAATAATTATTATTTAAAAATTTGCATTTTAAAGGGTAGTTTATTTGAAGTCCGATTTGAAAAAACGCTAATAACTCCGTTGAAATTTTTTTAAAAATATGAAATTAACAAATATTATAAAACAATTAATTATTAATAACTTAGTTTAATTTTGAATGAAATTGATTCAGTAGTTTTTTAGAAAATCGTCAAAAACCATCTGAATGGTCAAAAAACGATGTTTTTGAAAGCGCAAGATACCTTTGAAAAAAAGTTAAAAAAGTCATATGAAACGAAACATTGACTTGTGACATGGAGGTGGATTTTTAAAATGTTTCTAAAACGGCCTTTCATTTCGGTTTTCGGGGTTTTTGACCATTTTCTCAAAAAGTACTGCATCGATTTCGTTCAAAATTGAATTAAATTATTAATAATTAATTATTTTATAATATTTATTAATTTCTTATTTTTAAAAATTATTTCAACGGAGTTATAAGCGTTTTTTCAAAATGGACTTCAAATAAATTACCCTTTAAAATGCAAATATCTTAATAATAATTATTTTATATAAAAGATAAAAATAAATAGCACATAGATTTGAAATTTCAATAGATTTGAATAAATACCTAATGAGAAAAAAAATAAAACTTTTTGACATTTCTAGTCGATTCGCTCTCAGAGAGAAGAGTTTGAATCTTTTCATACAATTTCTTTTAAACTACAAAATTCTTAATCAAAATTCTATATTCTTATATTAGAATGATACTGTGAACCTTCAGATAAGTTAAATTGATAAAATAAGATCGATTTCCTTCTTATTTATAATTATTTTTGTCTGTTATCGCGAGAGGATGCTCGCCCCATCAGATTTGATGTTGATTCAAGCCTCTAAAATATTGTAATAACATTTAACTCGTAATATATTGATTTTAGACATTTCATTCATATGAACTTTTCTGTTGGAAATTAATCTTTTTTAATAAATTTCATTATATAAATTTTGTACCTCAAAGGGTTAGGCAGTAAAGGTGAAATTTATGTGGAAATTAAGATGAATATAGCTCTAACGCCCTAAATATTCTACGTATAAAAAATTCTAATGAAGAAACTTGTTGATAATTTAATTTACTAAAAGAAACTTCATTATTTATAACGAGCTTCGAGGGCGTGCCGAAGGGCTGGTCTGGGTCAAAAATTTTTATTCCTCTTAAAAAACCACACTCCAAATGTATACTTGTAAACTCCCGAAAATACATAGTCTCTTAAAAGTTTCGCCTCATTTTCGTCCTGACATAGCTACAGAAATGAGGCTCTAGATATGAATCTGGAAGTATTTTTTTTTCTATAATGTACAGCATTGTGATATTTTTTGTGTGGAAATAGATTTATTTAAATAAGTGGAATCGTGTGAAGAGGAGAATTATATTATATCATTTTTTTAAAATCCGATAATCGATATAAGGCTCCAAATATTTAAAAGAGATCAGATGTTGTTTGTATGACAGGCTGCTCCCTCCAGTATTGCCATGAGAAACTCGGGCATGCGTGTCTTAAGTCGTTCAATTTTGTAAAAATCAAAAAATAAAAATAACAAGATGTGATTAATTTATTTTTTGTGCGCAAAGAAAAGCGAATTGAATATTTAATTTTTGAGTGGTGGGGGGGGGGGGGGGAGGAATAATTATCAATATATTTTATGTTTCTTAATTTAAAATCAATTGGAGTCTTTCATTTCAAAATTCGAGTCGAAATTACGATTATATTTCAAATTTGCCGCAAATATACCGACGGCGCTCCCTGTCGGCAGCATCACGTCAGCGTTGCTACAAATTAATCTAGGCTCTTATATATAGTATTAGCTCCGATGACTATTTAAATAATTATCTAGAGATAATAAAATATTCAAAATTATATATTTTTTTCTGAGAAAAGTAAACATTATTTTGCAAAAATAAAAGCGGTTTTAGATAAAAATGGTTGAATGTGAAAATTATTATAGAAATTTATTTACCTGAAAGGGTAGTTAGGCATTAAGGTGTGAAATTTATCTTTCCTCATAAATTTAAAACAGAAAATTTAATGAGTGAAATGTTTAAAATCAATAGTTTATAAGTTATGGGCAAGTAAATATTTTTCAATATAAAAATTCAAGTCCAATGAAATGGTTTGGCTAAAAAGTGCTTTATAAAATTTGTTCTCAATTATCATTGCTTTTTTCAAAAAAGTATATTTTATACGAATTTTCAGAACTTCAGGTACACATTTTATCTACATGATTTTTATTAAAAAAAAATTAATTTTTAAGAAAATGTTTAATCGCTAGAAGTTATACTGTTTTCAAGTTATAAAAGATTTTAATATATTTCAACACAAATATTACCTCCCAAATAAGTGATGTTTAAAAATTCATTTAAAATGCAAAACGAAGGACAAACGAACAAGATGAAAGGCAAAGAGGGCCTACCTTCGTCGAAGTCTTAAGATTAAATTTTATCAATAATTAATTGTATGTCTGTCAGAAATCAGAATAAGAAGAAGAGATAGAGACGGAGAATTTCCACTTTCAAAGTTTTCATTTGTTTTTCGCCTTTGAAAAGTTTCCCTTTTTTAACTCATCCCCCCCAATTCTACCCTCTTTCTTCGATCATGATTTCAAATTAAGTACAAATAATTTAATAGAATCTAAAGGTAGATTTTCAAATTATTATTTCAATACATTATACTACAAAGCTGGGGTTTAAATGCTATGAAGGGGTTCACTGGTCCTACTAGTTGTATTCAAAATAAAAATTTAAATAAATATTAAAAAAATAAACTTGATGTAAAATTTATGAGAGTTATTTAAATTTAATTCATTAGTAGTCCAAAAGAGGGCGAGTTCTTATCTTACTGAATATTCATCGACTGGAATATATGAAATTGAATATTTTCAAAACAAATAAAATAATACAAAAATCGTTTTATTTGTAATCCGATTAGGAAAATAAAAATTAAATATTCTGACTGAATTTCCCTCACCAATGCCGTAGTTAGCCATCGAAGGGCCCTGTGCTAGGCATTAATTTGGGCATCTAAACTTTTTTAATGAATATTAATCAAACATGTAGTATAATGAACACTAAAAATCCCCCCCCCCTCTAAATAAAACAGCAAGAGTTTTTCCTACAAATTGTATAAAAAATTTCTACAAATAATTGTAATTAAAGTGTATATAAACAATAAGTAATTAAATGTATGTCTGCCACCGAAATGATTCAAGATTACAGTACGGGGCAGCAAAACGACACTCCTTCATGATCAACCCTCCCAATGTACATAAATCTGGTTGCATCCATGAAGGGTCTACAAGAAAAATTTTATTTTTATTTTATTTTGAGATTAATACCACATGTAAATTATACTTAAAAAATAAACACCATTTTTATTTTATTTTGTTTTATTTTAATTATTTAGTATAATGCTTTTTTTGTAAGGGATTCAGCAATTTAATATGTTTTTTATTTTGGGGGTTTTTTAGGGCCTCCTACAGTCTAGGTCCTGTGCGGGTGCCCCTGTTGCGCTTGCCTAGTTACGGCAATATCCCTCACCATATAACTTTCACTTATCCAAGCTTTGATAGGAATCCAATATTAAAAATTAAAAAGACGCGGTATGAGGCCTTCTAAATAAAATAAATTTGTATTGAGTATCTTCAAACGGTTTGATCTATAAAGATTAAATTGGTATAAAGATTAGATGTATTAATATTAACCATTGTGGCAATTTTTATCGCATTAACTACGATCGTTCAAGATAGTTTGAAATAAATCGATTCGATTTATTTATCGTTTTCAAAATTTTGTGAAGAGCAAATAAACATGAAATTTATTAATGTTTTGATGTGAAGACGAACTTTCAAAGGAATATTTTTACTGATCTAGCGGGTTTTGAATTAAATTCTTTTGCCTCTAGATAGATAATTGTTTGAACTTTAAAAATAAATCTTGAAAATTGGTTGGAAAATTTAGTTGATTTTGATTCTAAATGCCTCATATAATGAATATATTAATTGTTAATAGACCATAGTTTTCTGTTTTTGCTTACACTCCAGATAGGAATTTATGGTAAATAAAATGTCAATATACTCACAATTTAGCATTCGTTTGTGAAGTAACCAACTTATTATTACAACAAAACGAACTAATCTACATCCACAAGAAATAACAGATAGTACCTATATTTCTAATTAAAAATTATAAGTATGATGGTAAGGGATCACAATATTTATAATGCATAATGCAAGTGCATCATCATCGATGAATTTCTGCAGTCCTAAGACTGGTTTGATGCAACAATCCGTCTCCACTCGACTCTGTCCCCCGCCAGCTGTTTAACCTCTCTAAATGTCTGGCATCCCATATCCCCAATTATTTGGTTGAAATATTCTAATCTGGTTCTTCCCTTCCCTTTTCTTTCCCACCTCCCCCTCCAAGAATATCCTAAAGCATTTTGTCTCTCCCAATTGTGTGCCCATCGTCAACTTTTTTTTTCATTTTAAACTGAATTTTACATTTTTCCGTTATAGAAGAATGAAGTAAAAAATTTCTTTGCTTATAGGTATAATATATTGCGGGTCAGAGAGGTTTTTGTCTTAGGGTTGAGCTAACTGCCCGGAAAACATGTTAGTTCTAAGGTTCAACTCCTGAGATGATCCTTCTGATATTTCAATATAAAAAGTTATTGCTCACACTACGATTAAATGTCTAATAAATTGTATTATATTATTTATTGTATAAAAGTGTAAATTGTAACTGGGATAGCTCCCGTATATCGAATAAAATAAAAAATGAAATAAAATAAAAATATTTCTAAGAAAATCGTAGATTTTGCCATAAAAATGTAATTCTTTCTCTTAATATTTAATAAAATTACAAATAGATTACTTCCTACTTGGTAGATTTCATAAATAAAAGACATTGCTTATGAGTAGGGTTCGGATTTGCATATAATGCATGTTTTCCTTCATTGCTATCCTTCGAATCTTTTGTATCTGGGCGTTTTAGGGTATCAGGACCCACTCAGAGAAATCTTATTTTGCACATAAATGCATATTTTGGAGTTTAAGTGCATATTTTGCATATTTTGTGTGATTTTTGATCCCTTATTTGTTGGCAAATCAGAAAAATAATTGAAGAAAATTTTAGAGACAGAGAGGGTAGACCACAGGTTTCAAACCTTTTTTGACCCCCCCCCCCTCTCACTGTCAAACAAATCGAGAAAATTTAAGGAAAAATTGAAATATATTTGAATTAAAATAATATTTTTTATGAAAATTATTCTAAAAAAATAAAATATAATATATATATATTAAATTTCTTTTAAAAATAAACTTTGAAAACATTAATTTTATATTAAATAATTTGCAGGTGTTTCTTAAAATTTTCTTAAATTTTTAAAGAGAAATAAATCACGCACTTGTTCTATTATGCTAAAAAATATAAAAAAAAACCCCGAATTTATTTAAATTTATTTTCGTTAACATTAATTTTTAACTAAAAGTGCTATGTTTCTTAAGTGGGTTATGTACGATGCATAATTCACGACTGATGGTAAAATAATATTTTGACAAATATGCGAAAAAGATGTAGGTCTTTATCAAATATTTCTATGTTATCTTAAGCAATAATAGTGTAGAAATATGTTTGATTATAGGTACAGAGCAATAAATTTTAAGATAAATTTATTGACTATTTCTTCTTTTACTCGTTCCTTGAGTCGGTTTAAAGCTATCAAGCACTAGATATTATGGGTTTATAATGCATATTTTAAGTGCATATTTCCTTTTAAAATGCATATTTTTAGTGCATATTTCGGCCTTTTTAAATGCATATTTTGCTGTTTTTTAGTGCATATCGATCCGAACCCTACTTATGAGCAAGACTCAATATATTACTTTATCAATGTAAGTTTCTGAAGATGGGCTCGTCGCCCGAAATATACATTGAACAATATGTCTTTTATTTAAGAAACCTACATAGTAATCTATATTTAATTTTACTTTTTATTATGATTTTTTCTCCTTTTTCTATGTATCTTGCATCCCCCTCGTGTATTCCGAGGTGATTGCTTGTGTAACTTTTGTTGTAAATAACTAACAGAAAACGACAAAGGGCGTTAGACTCTTGAACATGGAGGGGTTTCTCAACTGAAACAAGGAGGCGTACTGGATTGTCCAGGAATTATTAACCATCGCCGTAGCATCCTCCAGAAGCAGGGGCATAAATAAAAGGACGAAGTACCGACCCACACCCTGCAGAATATACTTCCACCCTACCTTCTTCAAGTCCCTTAAGGGTGCACGATTTCCAGGGAAGCATTTCAACAGCTGTCTTAAAAGAACACCCGATCACCCCCTCAAAAAGACGGTCCAATCAATCAATTTCTACTCTGTTCTTTTTTGCGACAAGACCTGGAGGATCAAACGGGGATAAAATAAGAAAAAAATTGCGGAACTATTTTTTTTTTTTTGTTATTTTGGATTTTGATAAATTTTCTAATGGTAAAGTGAGGGTGTAGATGGAAGGGATTTGAAATAAACCCCCTCCCTTCCCAGCAATTAGTTTTCTAGAATTCTGATATGTAACCAATAACGTTCTCAACTTTTTTAAATTAGAGGGCAAAAATAGTGTTGTTAACTTGTTGGATAAAGCATTTAGATATATTTTTGAGGATCTAGTTGCGTAACTAGATAATTGGAAAATTATATATACAGCCGACTCTCCATAATTCAAATTTTACAACTTTGCTTCTAATGAAGATGTAATTTTTGACATTTTCTTTTAAAATTTTTTGAAAATAAACACCCAAAATGAGACGGAATGTAAAAAATGAAGATTCTAGACCTTTGGACCAAACTCAACCAACATCAGTAAATTCTAGTTTCCACAAAGGCAGAAGCGTAGCCACGGGTGGGGGACGGGGGGGGGGGGTCAGAACCCCAACTTCAGTAAATTCTAGTTGCCATAAGCCACTAAGGCAGAGGCGTAGCCACGGGGGCCCCCAGAACACCCCCACGTTTCTTATGGCAAACTAACCGTAATTAAATATATTTCATATGTTTAAACAAGAATTATGTTCTTTTTTTAATTTCTTGAAGTACCTTTTTAGTCCAGTTAAATTGTTCTCTAAAGGGCCTCTCGCGGGAAAGTTTTCATTTCTTTATCCTATATGTTTTTTGGTGTACTGAATCCGAATCTGAGGTTTGCTAACAAAATTTAGTGTCGGAACATTGTCAAAAATGTAAAAAAAATCTTATTTTTTGGCGGTTTTTTGCTCATAACTCGAAAACTATCAACTTTTCGTAAATAACCTTCCTTTTCAAAATGAAAGTTCATAAAATTTCCTACAAATTTCATCATTTAGGTTTTTTTCTGGACAACCGTTCGGGCTCAAGCGCTATTTGAAAATTGGCGTATTTTTTCTGTTTCCCAAAAACTCGTAATTTTTTCTATTTTTTCCCATTTGACCATGAAGGATCACGTTTTCGACAAAAACCACTCTACACTTTTAAACTAGATTAAATTGTCTACAATTCAAACATAGTTTCATCTTAATTGGATAATGATAACCCGCTCCGCAATAAGGTTGAAATTTTGAAAAACTGCAATTTTTTGCAAAATATCGCATTTTTTCATTCATAAAATGAAAATCACTCATCTTAAAAACTTGGTTTCTATCTCATTCTCTTGGAAATTTTGTTGACTTGAACGTTTACTTGGGCCTTTTTTTGTTAAAACTCTTAGATTTATAGATATCCAGCATCTTCCATGAATTTCCGTCACGAAATTTTCTCAGTAAACCTCAGATTCGGAAACATAGAGTCGGAGAAATTACAACTACCCTCAAAACATTCCGGGTAAAAACACAATTTAACTGGACTATTTGTTTTAATAAAAAAAAATCCCACAAAATATTTTGCTTTGTAGATTGACCACCCCCATGAAAATTTTCTGGCTACGCCACTGCACAAAGGTAAAAAACGGGTTTTTACTGCAACATATACCAATAGACTCTTGTTCATAAGAAATTTGTCTTTTATTTGGGAAACCTACCTAGTAATTTATGGTTTATAAATTTGAATTTAAATTTTATTAAATATGTTTCACCTAGTACCTACACCATTTCTCACTGAACAAAATCTTTTGATTTGTTGATATATGGCGAATCAATTTTCCCGGTACTTGAACAACCCTCTGAAGGGTGAATTTTTGATTTTTTCTGCTTCTTTTTTTATTCAATTAAATAATAAATTCGACTAAATAGAAATCTGAGTGAATCTAAATGCATTACTTCGAAGGGAATGGAACAAATTACCCCCTCGGCAAATTTTATTTTCTACTTTTTTCCTACCCCTAAAATTGAAGGGTATTAATATTTTAAGTTCTCTCACTTGCATTCTTTGCAACCCTCTAGTTTTTATCTTCTTCTTCAGCCTCTTGCAAGTATAATGTTTAGGGGTGGGTAGGTCGTAATTCGCCCTCGGAGGAACAGCAAGGGGCGCGAAAGCCCTAGAGGTAAGCCAAGGTCCGTCCGTAGGCACAATCGTCTGCCATTAATAATTGGCCATGTCTTGCCAAAGGCACCTCTTCTCCACCCCTTGGACCCCCAACTCACTTACGCCTGTTCTTTTCACTCGAGTAGAGTTACCAATCGATTCGTATTCAAGGGGATGAAAAAAGTACAAAAAAATGGAGTTCGAATGGAGCGATGTTTAGTCTAATAGTAAAGATTTCTTAAGCTTGAATTATACTATCCAAGTTTTCTACATGTTTCCACTCAAGTTGATTTGCACTCTAAAAAAAAATTGGGTGAAAATTGACTTGAGCGAAAACGTAAATCAAATTAGAGGAAATATATATATATATATATATATATATAATTTAAACAGGTTGGGGCATAAACATCTAGCACATTTTGAAGAGGTATAAAAATGAAAAAATTTAACTAGAAAAAAACTGAATATATTTTTGAAAAGAACATAAAAAATGAAAATCCTAGCCCTTTCGACCAAACTCAACCAAATTTTGTATACCTACATATTCTGTAGCCCATAAGGATAGAAATGCAAAAACTAACAACCCAAAATGGGGGGGGGCGAGGGTCAAAAATGAAAATTCTAGCCCTTTCGACCAAACTATGTATACAAAATTTGGTTAGTTTTTGCATTTCTAGCCTTCTGGGGGCCCACAGAATATGTAGGTATACAAAATTTGGTTGAGTTTGGTCAAAAGGGATAGAATTTTCATTTTTGATCCTCCCCCATATTGGGTGGTTAGTTTTTGCATTTCTGCCATTTTGGGGCCCACAGAATATGTATACAAAATTTGGTTGAGTTTGGTCGAAAGGGTAGAATTTTCATTTTTGACCCCCCTCCCTTCCTTTTTGATAATGTTTAAAACACTTTAAAAAACATATTTTATGTTCTTTTCAAAAATATTTTCGGTTTTTTTTCTAGTTAAATTTTTTCATTTTTTATACCTCTTCAAAATGTGGGTGATCTTTATGCCCCACCCTGAATATATATATATATATATGAGTTGAAATTGCAGATAGAAATAGACTTTATATTTTTAAAAAAAGCACAAGAAATTATCATCTAGGAGTTTTGAGATGTGTGGATTATTTTTAGACTAGACCACGAAATTTTATAAATGAAGATTTAAATCTTTTAGCAAAATATTAAGTGCAATACATACGTCAGAGAGGTTCACCTCACATGGTAGCCCACAGGGCCCGATTGATAATTTTGACACTCGGGTTCGATTTTTGAGAGGGTAAAAACAACCCTATCGACACATAGTTTAAAATAATCCATTCCTTCTCATATCTAATAGATGACAAACTCTTGTGCTTTTCTTATAAAAAATAAAAACATTTTCAAAACTGTAAAAAGAACAAATAATTTTTCCATTCCAAGCAAACTTTGAAGGAAAAAAACTTATAGAAAATGAAATTTGGAAGTGTCTTGGCAGAGAGGACATGTTCGTGATACTAAAGAAACCCGAAGAGGTAATAATGTCTAATCAAAATAAGAAGAAGATAAATAATAAGAGCATGAGAAATGATAAAAAATTAAAAGAATTGTCCCCCACCCCTCTACCTAAAATCGATAAAGTGAAAGCTACTTTTTTAATATAATAATAAAACTTGAGCAAGATGCGAGGTAGGTTTCACTTTTTTTTTTTTTTTTTTTTTTTTTTTTTTTTGTGAACCTGCCTCGCATCTTGCTCAAGTTTTATTATTATATTAAAAATTTTCACCTAGAACCAACACCTAACTCCTTAAAAGTTACTTTTTATAAGTTTGGAGATAGAAGCCTCCAAAGTGAGAAGACCTCGGGAGAGGAACGTAATACTTTCTCATACATCTAGTATTATAATATTCTTTAGGGGGCCTCCACATCTCCCCTTATAGCCCTCCGATCCTCCCACTCAGGATCCGGTTGAGTGGCTCAGGGTGTGGCCACAGCAGAACGGTGTGAAACCTTAGTATGCTGCGACCAAGAATAAAATAATAATAATAACAAAAAAAAGGGAATACCGCATGTCGTCCAAATAATAAAAATAAATAAATAAATACATTGGAAAGAATAAATAAATAAATAATCAAATAAATAAAACAAAAAATAAATAGAATATGTCACTGGGTTTAAAGAAATTGTTGTTTAAAAATAAATAATTTAAAAAAAAACAGTTAAATAAATAAGTAGACAGGAAGTTGCCGTAGTCAATGAATAAAAAATAAATAAATAAATAGGCAGGAAACCGCCATGGTCAAGAAAAATAAATAAATATTTGACTGGGAATATAGATAGGCTACTGGTTAAAATATTAAATACATAGATCAACGCTGAAAAAAGGGTTGGGCTGGGCCATCTCTCCAGAAGAAATCAATAAGGTGGTCATTATTATTAACCGTCACGATACATCTGGCAATCGGCGATAGCACTCCGGGTCGCTCCGAATAAAAACTCTCGAACCGTCTCAAACCAGGGCGAGGCACTCTAAAAGATATCCAGCCCTGGGATCGCCAGACTACCGTGGAGCGCCCCCATGAAAAATCTGAGATCAAAAATTTCCCTTCTACTTTCAAGAGAATATGTATTATAAAATAAATATAAGTGAAAATAAAAAATAAATGGTTTTACGAAGCGTTTGTTTCAAGTTTGACCTCTGAAGGGATTTAAGTTTGTAAACTTCTGTGTAAATGAGCTTATTAAGACAATATTCTCTCCTGTGTGTGTAGTATCATATGTTTGTCTTTCTAACATCATATGGGAGATTCCCTTCCCTCGGCTCGAACTTTACTCTATTCATCAGTTTGATTTTCATTCCTAATCTGATCCTTAATAAATACACTAATAAATTATTGAATGCATTCGAAAACTGACACAGATGTAAACAAATAAACATGAATCGGACAATTTCAATAAATATCTAGCGTTTAGAAAATTGTTCATATAGTTGAATATATAGAGAAAGGCAAATAATAATATGAATGGATATGAAAAGAGAAATGCTTAGGCATATTAGACAAGGATGGGTTTATATTGCAAACCAGAGTAATAAATACAAGCTTTGTCTTTTCGAATAACAAATATGACGATTCAACGATTTATGTACAGTAGAATTGAGTGGAGTTATTTTAATTGAAAAAAGTAAATAACTTTTTCAAGACTCAGTATGATTTTTGCAAATTTTGGTGATTTGTGTTTTTGGCATTAAGGTAATTGTTTCGCGACAATACTAGCAAAAAGTTAATGCTAGAGTATATAGAACAGACAATAAGGATTCATAATTCATAAGGCCTAAACTTTTGGCTGTTTATGTACCACTACTAGGCAATCCCGTGCTCGTTTGACAAATCTGGCCACACTGTCCTAGCTTGTATATATTTTATCATAAAAATTTCAGATAAAGTACATTATAAAGTGAGATTTATATAACAAAAAGTTCTTAATAAGCGATTGAAAGCTGTTGTAACTGATGCGAAAAAACGTCAAAAAACCCCACTTTTTAGGTTAAATAAATGCCAGCTTGTTTTTAGTGTAAATTTTTTGTTATTTATTAATTAATATCTCAGAAACTATGTTGTAACTATGAATTAAAATTTTCTTAATAATGTATTAGTTATTGTTTAATGTTGGTTTAGTTTTTTATGACAATGGTAAGAAGAGTTTCTTAGCTATAATTAAATAATGTATGTAAACTTTCCGATATCCCGTATAGTGCAATGTATAAGTCTGAAAAAATCTGTCTTTGGAATTTAATATCTCCGGAACTATATTGTTCATAAATGTCGTTTTGCCACCAATCGATGCAGAAATATTTAAATAATAATCTGTCTAAATTTCAAAAAAATCCTAATAAAATCCATATGGTGAAAAAACTACCTTAAAGGAATTTTTTCAATAAAATATCAAAATCAATCCGATATATTAGAAATTCTTCTGTAAAACCTGGGGAAGGAGTCAAGATCCTCCGAAACGTTTATTTTTTAAAAGATAGAAAATGACATTCCAATAAATTATTTAATTTGAAATCTTAAGTAATTTTTATTACCCTTGGGCTACATCTTCATCAAACCACGACGGTTTCTTATAATGATAAAAATGAATATGGATTACAAATGGTTGACAAATCTAATCTTTTTTGGTAATTTTTTCGTAATAATAATAATAATAAAAATCTCTTATCGTTGAATTTTAGTTTTACATATTCATTTTATTGAAAAAATCAGAGAGAGTGTCCTATATTTAATCTGAGATGTTATAGAAGAATTTTTTACATGGCAGATTAACTGTATTCACCCCTTGGGAATTGAACTTGAGCCCCAAAAAACTATCCAATGGCTTTTTGAAACGTGAATACAACCCTTCGAAATGTAAGAAAAGTTATGTATAACATGTCAGGTAGAGATAGAAAGTACTATAGAACGCTTCTCAGTGATTTTTTTCAATAAAATCATACTCTGCTTCTATTTACAATATGAACTTAATTATACTAATTTTACACTTTTGTAAACAAGAATCCTCTTCTTCTTTAAAATCTTTTCCTCTTTTGAACCATATTTCTTAAATGTTTCTTAAATTCATAATGTATTTACTTTTCAATGAGATTTTATTAAAATCAGACTTTATTAGATTTATATTTATTTATTGAATGCTCTGAGGATGTTTTCTTCCTAGAGCAAAAAAGATTATACAAAAATAAAATTCAATATAATACAATAATATAAAATAATAATAAGATAATATAATATATACATATACATATACATATATAGTATAATAATACATACATATAATAATGCTGGACCGGTAAGTTCATTTTGATTTATTCAGCTTGTTGCTCTTTTACTCGGTCTTTAAATCTCAGGATGGATGGTGAGTATAAGAATAAATAATTATTTTATTTATTATAAGAGATTTTTTATTTTTCGTTTACAATGGTGGCCAAAATTTTTCACATTGTTTCGGCATTCTCTGCCCTCAACAGAACCTTAAAAAGAATTTTTTATACTAAATGTCTTATTTGTTGTTAACAATAAAATAAAATACCTCTCACATCTCCTTCTATCTTCTCCTCTCATCAGACTGCAGAACCAGAATTATACAAATTTTACTCTCCCTTCAATAATGATGAGGGCAGAGAATGCCGAAACAATGTGAAAAATTATGGCCACCATTGTAAACCAAAAATAAAAAACCTCTTATAATAAATAATATAATTATTTATTCTTAAACTCACCATTAATTCTGAGATTTATAGACCGAGTAAAAGAGCAACAAGCGGATGAATCAAAACATACATATAAGCAACCTACACATTATATTAGGTCATATAAAAAGTCTCCGCGGTTTTTTTGGTACATTTTTGAACAAACAATTTCTTTATCTATGACCTTTTGCCATTTTTTGGGTAGCTTCATAATTCCATCGGTGTAGAACTTCTGTAATTAATCCATTTATCGTCGAGAAACTTGACCAAGTGATTTTCAGTGGAGCTTCAGTCGGCCAATTTTTACCATCAAGAGAGTTTTGCAGACCGAAACAAATGGTAGTCAGAGTGTGTGTGTCCGCGGCCACATCTTTGATGACTCGGAACAAATTGACGGAACATGATTGGGAAGTTTTGATGCATCCACCGTATAGCCCGGACCTTGCACCGTCTGACTACCATTTGTTTCTGTCTCTGCAAAACTCTCTTGATGGTAAAAAATTGGCCGACCAAAGCGCCGCTGAAAATCACTTAGCCAAGTTTCTCGACGATAAACCACAGAAATTCTACTCCGATGGATTTTTTTTTGAAAGAAAAATAAGAGAAGGAGTTACACCAAAAAGGTGCAACCCCTAAAGGCCTGGGTTGGCCCCTCCATCGTGAAAAGAAGAAGAAAGAATTTTATGGGCTGGGCGGGGGTCGAAGCTATCTGTGGATACGGTTCTTAAATAACTGAAGGTTATAAGTCGCGGGGAAGATGGTGGCAGGGAGCGAGTTCCAGTCTCTGGAGGTCATAGGGATAAAAGTGTTGGCGAAAGCGCTACAACACAGTTTCTGAGATAAAAACAACCTGGCAACAGCGCATTTATTTAATCTAAAAAGTGGGTTAACTTTAGTAATTTTTTTGACGTTTTTTCCCTTCAGTCATTATCGCAACAGCTTTCAATCGCTTATTAAGAACTTTTTGTTTTATAAATCTCCCTTTATAATTAAACTTTATCCGACAATTCTATGATAAAATATGTACAAGCTCGGAGAGTGTTGAGATTTGTCAAACGAGCACGGGATTGGCTAGTAGTCGTACATATACAGGAAAAACTTTTGGTCTTATAAATTATAAATCCTCATTGTTTGTTCTATATACTCTAGCATTAACATTTTGCTATTATTGTAGCGAAACAACTACCTTAAAAATATAAGTTGCTGAAAAAGTGGGGTCCAAATCTTATTTTATATATGTTTTTTTTTTTTGATAGATGAAAATTGCAATTTTTGTTTTGAAAAAATTATTTTGTTCACATCCTATTCTTCAATTAAATCTATTTGACATATTATATGAACATTCTTAGTTGAACAATAATAATATATTATTTAGATAGATTGTCATTTTGTCAACAATACTATTATATACCTATATATAAAGCATTTTATTAAACTAGTTATTTTTCTTTAATCATCAAAATGTTTAATATGCCTTTAATATGTAGATTCAAACGATGAGTATTTATTGCATTTTAAAATCACTCTCATTAAAGTATATTGTTTAAATTGAAAACCATTTAATGGATATTCATGTAGGCTAATAAAGAATTGAACCGCAAAAATTTAGGGTCAATTTAATGAGTTATACAAATTAGATTTTATATAAGTTGATAAATTTTTGCCCATTCTATTGATATTTCCTTAAAATATGTTTCTCATGCTCTATACATTTTAGTTATTGCCCAAAATGACACCCATTTATTTAATCTTTTCCACCATTTGTAAATTTACATTATTTGAGAATACAATAATTACTAAATGAATACAGTTCTTTTACAAACAATCATAAAAGGTTTATTAATTATCCAAACGTTTCGATGGAAATTCTCACCTTATCAATGAAACAAATTGGAGAAATGTAGTTGCTTATGTAAGAACGAGCTTTTCGTGCGTGCCTTCGAAAGCCCTCGAAGCTCGACCCTCCGGACTGGTGCCCTGGCGGGCAGCGTCTCGGTCCAAAAATTTTATTCCTCTTAAAAAGCCACACTCCAAATGTATACCTGTAAACTCCCGAAAATACATAGTCTCTCTAAAAGTTTCGCCTCATTTTCATCCTGACACAGCTACAGAACTGAGGCTCTAGATGTGAATCTTGAAGTATTTTTTTTCTATAATCTACAACATTAAAAGTTTCGCCTCATTTTCATCCTGACACAGCTACAGAACTGAGGCTCTAGATGTGAATCTTGAAGTATTTTTTTTCTATAATCTACAGCATTGTGATATTTTTTGTGTGGAAATAGATTTATTTAAATAAGTGGGATCGTGTGAGGAGGAGAATTATATTATATCATTTTTTTAAAATTTGAGATCGATAATCGATATAAGGCTCCAAATATTTAAAAGAGATCATGTGTTGTTTGTATGACAGGCTGCTCCATCCAGTATTGCCATGAGAAACTCATATGGGCATGCGTGTCTTAAGTCGTTCAATTTTGTAAAAATCAAAAAATAAGAATAACAAAATTTAGATTTTTAAAAAATTATAAAAAAGTGACAAATTTTTAAAAAATTAACAAATAATATATAAAATATAAATCAAATAAGATGTGATTAATTTCTTCTTCTGTGCGCAAAGAAAAGCGAATTGAATATTTAATTTTTGAGTGGTGAAAGGGATAATTATCAATATATTTAATGTTTCTTAATTTAAAATCAATTGGAGTCTTTCATTTCAAAATTCGAGTTAAAATTACAATTAAATTTCAAATTTGCCTCGACTTATCTCGACTCAAAACACAATTTTACCGACGGCATCAGCGCCCCTGTCGGCAGCATTAGGTCAGCGTTGCTGCAAATTAATCTGGACTATTCTTATAATAATAATATATAATAATAAAGCAATATGTCGCAAATATATTTTTACATTTTTTTACTGATAAGGAGAATTTTTCTCAAAACTTGTGGATAATTAATAAACGGTTTTATAAGAAATGCATTCATTTAATACAATAAAACAATCAAAGAATTATTTCGAATTTACATTAATTATATTTGAAAGATTTCAATTTGCCGATGGTAATAGATTCAAATTTTCTTAGAAAATCATGGTGTCATCTATTAAATCCAATGGAATGGATTATTTTTAATTATATGTCAGATGGGTTGTTTTCACCCTGAGAATCGAACCCGACTGTCTTCAAAATTCGAAACACTCAACGACCTTTATTTAAATGTATGGCATGTCTATATGTTTAAATTTAGAATCACTAGATCGCGAAATTTTACAAATTAAAATAACAATCTTTGAGTAAATTATTTAACCCGTTTACATATTTCAGAGGGGTTCGAACCTCACAGGTGAGCCAGATGTTCCGGATTGCTGTTACTGGCACTCGGGTTCGATTCCCAAGAAGGTGAAAACCCATCTGAAATATAATTAAAAATAATCCATTCCATAGGATTTAATAGATGACACCATCTTATAATTTTCTAAGAAAATTAATTACATTATTATCATTTTTTCTATCTTATTATTTAAAATCATATACTGCTCAAAATAGTCTAAGGGAAAATATATTTATGTGAATAACTTTGATTATTGATATATTTAAAGAAAAAACATTCATTTTGGACATTGTTAGAATCATATTAGTATTGTAGTTAAACTATAGTCGTTTTTACGTTCAATTATTTATCAACATTCAAAAAGTACATATTTGTTTTATCTTTATTTTATAAGACATTTATAAGATAAAGGATAAATGCGCTGATGTGGCCATCCAAATGACTTTACCATACACCATAAACCTGGCCCCTCTCTTATGTTTAATCTTTAATAAAATAATTTATTATCATTTCCGTCCATAATTTAATTTATAATTTGAAAGTTTGTTTGTTTGACGAATGTGTGACCCTATATGGTAAAGTAAAAATATGTACTGTTTGTGATTGATTGAAATGATTTGGAAGGGTAATTTTGGTATACTTTTTACTCAAATTTTATTTATTTTATAAAATGATTATATAATGCTCTGTGAATAATATAAGTGCTTACTTTTTTAAATAAATATACAATAATTAAAAGTTATTTAAAAAAATATATCTTCTTACCAATTGGAGTAGTGTATTTACATTATTCTATACACATTCAAAAACTATTCTCATAGTCATGTTCATGAACACTTTCTTCGTATTTTTCATTCTTCTTCGGTCATTTTCATGTCTTCAAATTTCGTGAACTTGCTGTTTGTTTTATTATGTTTCTCGCCTGCATAAATAGAGTATCATTGTATTATTAATATATGTATTTAAAAAAATGACAAGTTATTTCAGAAAGACGGACCTCTAAGTTAGAGTTCTTCAAAATTACAATGGAAACTATATGTTCACAAATTAATTTTTCAAGTTCGGTTATATTAATTTTAATAGAACTTGCCATTTGTTTTATTTAGGTTTCTTTCCTGGGTTTCTGGAATATAATTGTTTTATTAATATAAAATATTACATTATAATGTGCTTTAGAAATAATGGAAGAAGAAAGAAAAATATTGATTAGTATATAGACAAACAAAAAATAGAAGTAAAAAATATAAAATATTTGGGTTACTTATTCAATGAAAATAATAACCACAATAAACGCATCGAAACGCAAATAAAAAAATCGAAAAGAATTATACTACCTGGAGCATAATCAAGAGAGAAAGGCTCAGGGATAAACAAAGAAATATACTTATTCGAGACACTGATTGATATCCATTTCAATGTATGGAGTAGAGATTTGGGGAAAATTCAAGGTGAATTCTTCAAATTAATAATGGATGTAAAGAGGAACACACCTGATTACACATGGAGAAGAGAGATTGGAAGGTTTAAATTAAGATCATACCAGGCGAAAAGATTAAGCAATTATTTATTAAGCATAAAAGACATGGAAGTCAGTAGATGACCAAAAGTATACACAAAAGAAATAATCAGAAATATCAAAAACAAGATGGGGAGCCAACTTCAGAAGAAGATGGGAAGAATGGGGAGAACCGGATATATCAACAAAAATATTGGACTGGGAAACTGAGATGACCAGGGACGGAATGGAGATTGAAAATAGGAATAGAACAAAAGCTGCAAGAGGACTGGTCTAGAATAGACAAGTATACATAAATTATTTTCCAATATATAAAGAATTAAAGAAGGAATTGAAAGGAGAGAACTCAGGGGGGGGCTTGCTCAGGGCTGCACTCTGATAGGGACAGCAGATTTTAGAACAAATTATAAAAGATGCAATAGATGATGATAATGTTATAAAAAATTTGCTGTAAGACTAAGGAAAATTAAATTTTAATTTTGAAAATGTATTTTATTTTCATTTCTAATATAATTTATTATAGGAGCCTGTAAAATGTGATTTATATGTTATCAATAGTATTGCAATTATTATATCTACTCCCTATTACTTTTTAATCAAATAAATGAATACTTATTATATTTTTATATTATTTAGTCTTAATAAAATTGATGTTAAATATTATGATTTTGTTCAGTGAACAAACTATTTATTTCACAATATTCAGTAATTTCTTTAATTTATTTATAATTTTCAACATATTTTTTATGTTAAAATTAAATATCCTTAAAGTAATTAAATCGTTTTTGGATAATAACTGAATATTAACTACTAAAACATGTTTTACCATTAAATATTTTTTCTAGTTTCTAAAAATTTTAAGGTTTGGGGAAAATTTAATTTTATTGAAAATTCTATGTGTGAATGGATGAGAGGGGGGGGGGGGGGGGCAAATGTGGCATCCGCCCCGGGCAGTAGAAACCTACGCTACGCCACTGAGAGAACTATGTATTTTGATTGGAAAATGTGGAGGGCGAAAGAAAAATTTGGACCAGAGCAAGATGTGAAAACACATATAATCTCAGAAGATACGAAAAGTACAGAGAAATAAAAATAATTTTTAAGAAAAAAATAAAAACCGACTTCAAAAAATTAAATACAACAAATAAAATACACTAAAAGGTATAAAATAATTATTATCTTATTTAGTTACAATTAAACGACGAAATCTTAACATGAAATTACTTTTTGAAGTCGGTACCAAACAAACTATACCTATAAGCGAGCGTACCCGCCAAACGTACTAAGTAAGATCCGTCGAGTGCGATTCATAAAAGGTAGGTATATGTTTGGCACCAACTTCAAAAAGTAATTTCATGTTAATATTTCGTCGTTTAGTTGTAACTAAATAAGATAATAATTATTTTATACCTTTTAGTGTATTTTATTTGTTGCATTTAATTTTTTGAAGTCGGTTTTTATTTTTTCTTAAAAATTATTTTTATTTTTCTCTTTTAGTGATGTTATTAATAGTGATCATATCATCAGAACTTGACCAAATTAATATGACACCATCCCTAAGATACCCCCTTTCGAATAAAAAAAGAACCATCGAAATCGGTTCATAAACAAAGAGGTTAGGTCTAAACAAACCTAATAAAAAAGGTCTAATACCTATGAAAAAAAAAAACGAAAAAAAATGGGACCAATCTGAAGCTAGACTGGACCCAATGCAAAATTTTTTTTCAAAATCGGTTGACAATTGGCGGAGATATGAGGTAACATAGGCACAAAAAAAAAAAAAAAAATCAGTCGAATAGAGAACCTCCTCCTTTTTTGAAGTCGGTTAAAAACAGAAGAGACGAAGGGAAAAAAGAAAATACCTGAAGAGAGTTGGAAGAGAAGCATGGGGCTGGAAATAATGGAATTTCTGAAATAAGAAGAAAGAAAACACCAAAGCGAATAACAAGAGATATATGGTAGTAGATGTTAACTTTACTGGGAATAAAGAGAAAAAATGTAAATATACTGGGTTAAAAAGGGAATAATTATATGTAAATCTAAATGTAAACTTTTAATGTAAAGTATGTACCTAAGCCCAAAAAGGACATGTACCCAAGTAAAGAAAAAACATGTACTGTTTGTGATTGATTGAAATGATTTGGAAGGGTAATTTTGCTATACTTTTTACTCAAATTTTATTTATTTTATAAAATGATTATATAATGTCCTCTGAATAATATAAGTGCTTACTTTTTTAAATAAACATACAATAATCAAAACTCGCAAGCTAAGGTGAATCGAGTTGACGTATCGATGTGCTTGTAATCGCTTGCTATTTTGTTCGTAAACGCATTGTTTTCAATTAGTCAACATGCCGGTAGAATTACCCAGTTCTAAATACAGTATATTTTTAATAGGGGGACGTGAAACATCAAATAACGGGTTCAAAACTTTCCTTTAATCGACAAACTTTGTTTTAAAATATTCGTGAAGTGAATTTAACTGTTATCGAAAGAGTAAATCTCACTGCATTATTTATTGGGAAAACTGTTGCCTGCTTTAGATGCTCGGAAATCAAAAGAAGAACGTCTTCCGATAGTTATTTCACATGGAAATAAAGAACAACTTATTGATGTGCCAACAAGGTTGAAAAGCTCTTCATGAAGCGAACATGCCCAAGAGATTTGATGGGCTAACCCCCGAAATATATCGAATTCAAAACTTAATTTTGTTTTATTTCTTTTTTGTGAAGCCTACCTCGTATCTTACTCAAGTTTTATTATTATATTAAAATGTTTCACCTAGAACCAACACCGAACTCCTTAAAAGTTATGCCCAAGCTGTTTGGAACGCGATTGTAGACTGGAATCTTGAAGATAAAGTGAAAAATTCTTTGTTGGGATACTACAGTTTCAAATACAGATCGTACCAATGGTGGCTGAGTGCTTCTCGAACAAAAACTTCATAAAGAAATGCTTATTTTTTTTTGCCGCCATCACATTTTTTTTGCCGCCATCACATTTTTTTTTTTTTTTTTTTTAATGATATTGATGCGAGAAGGAGATACACCAGAAGGTGGATCCCCCAAAGGCCTGCATGGGCTGGCCCCTCCATCGTGAAAAGAACAGAGCAGAAGGAAAAGAAGCCGGGATCACGAGCCAATCTCAGAAACCCAGATACAATTCAATATCCAACTTACCAAGGTTTTAGGGGCTTCGAGCAGTGGTAAATCCTCCGCGCGATAAATTCGGTTAAATTTATCTCCCACTTAATTTTTATTACCAGACCCTATACTTACAGAAAAAATGTCTGGGTATAGCCGGGAATCGAACCCGAGACCTCCGGGTTGCCAGTCAGTTGTTCTGACCATTACACCACCGAGGCGGACAACGTATGTATGAATTGGTGTTAAAAAGCGTGTTCGAAGTGAAATTCAGTCAAGTGACTACAAGCTCTGATAGTGCACTCTTCAAAAAGTTCCGTGATAACTGGAAAAGTGTCGATTCTGATAAAATACAGTGGAGTAGAGATAAGCTTACATTGTGCCTGACTGTTTCCGAAATTGACAATTTGGTTGAGGTTTACCGAAATGAACTAGCCAAAGAAATAGTCAGAGATGACTATCGAGAGTTTATGGAACTTTCTATTACATTTTTAGGCGGAGATACAGGGAAAAAATTTAAAATTCGACCACCAGGTGCCATGCACCATGCTCGATGGATGGCGTTGCGTACAAGAACATCAGAAGATTTATCGTGACTGTAAAAAGAAAACTTTGAAAAGAAAATTTAAAGAATAATATTTTCTAAATATTAAATATTAAATAGGTATATCATTTGGACATATTCGTGTTTTATTGAGGTGCGTGCAAAAGTTCGTGCGGAGTTTCAATAGATGGAGTTATGAGCGTCGTAACGTGTTGTCATTAATGCCTACTCCTACATATTATATATCCATGGAAAGGTGACGTCTTCAGCTTTCATTTAAAAAAAATGATTTGTTTTCATACAAACTGCTTCGATAAATATCACTTTAAAAATGAATATCGATAAAGTGCATTTACGGCATGTTATGCTTTACGAGTTTAGGAAGGGAATAAACGTTGTCGCAGCCGTGAAAAACATTCAAGATGTTTATCAGGATCAAGCACCAGCTAAACGAACTGTGGAAAAATGGTTTGCTAAATTTCGGCGCCGAGAATTTAACCTTGAAGACGAGCCACGCTCTGGTCGATCTTCTGACATTGATGACGATGTTTTGCGTACTTTAGTGCTCAATAACCCACGAATTTCAACAGAAGAAGTTGCTACAGCACTAAACGTTGACAGATCAACCGCTTTTCGGCGTTTAAAAAAGATGGGATTCGATTTGAAGCTCGATATATGGGTGCCCCATTTGCTGACCGAGAAGAACAAAATCAAACGAATTTCTGCGGCCGTTTCTTTACTCGGGCGGCTCAATAACGAGTCGTTTTTGAATCGATTAGTGACGGGCGATGAGAAATGGGTCCTCTACAACAATGTTCAGCGTAAACGGACATGGAAACATCCAGGTGAGCATGGTGACGAAATGCCAAAGGCCAGTTTACACCCGATGAAGATGATGCTCTCAGTTTGGTGGGATTGCAAGGGCATAATCTATTTTGAGCTTCTCCCTGCTGGCGAAACGATTGATTCGGACAAGTACTGTCGCCAATTAACCAATTTGAATCGAGAAATCAAAGAGAAACGTCCGATTTTGTCAAATCGCAAGGGAGTCATCTTTCATCAGGACAACGCCAGACCACACGTTTCGGAAAGACGCTGTGCAAGCTGAAGAGCCTGAAATGGGATGTCCTAACGCATCCACCGTATTCTCCTGATATCGCACCATCTGACTATCACTTGTTCCGGCCATTGCAAAATTATTTAAATGGAAAAAACTTTGACTCTTTGGAGGCCTTAAAAAACGGCGTGTCTTCGTTCTTCGAATCTAAACCGCGCAGTTTTTATGATCGAGGCATCCGTCTGCTGCCAGAACGTTTGGAAAAAGATTATAGAAAACGATGGAGAATATATCATTGATTGAATAAAGATTTTTGTTTGCCTAATCGCTGTGTGACTTTTACTCACAAACTACGCACGAACTTTTGCACGCACCCTATATTTACCAAATAAACATTGAGATCTAGAACCATTTCATTTTAACTCATTGCTCATGTCTTATATTCGGCATCAATTCGGCGCAAGTTATCTTTATTCAATCGCAATAATATTTATTATTTGAGGTCAAACAGAAAAAAATACAGGATATACGTATCTGATTTCCCGAAATAAAATCCTCCCTTATGTCTTGGGACACCCAATATAGGTATATACCTATATTTTTTTTTATAAAGTTACTTAAGTTTTGGAAGAATAAATTAGAAAAAAAATCATAATTGAAAATGATTTTTCTCCACGTTCTAAACAATTTTCAACACAATGAGTAAGAAAAAAAATTGAAAATTTTTGAGTGAATTCCTCCTTCCTCCTAGGAGTAATCAAGTGATATATGTATATAACAATAAGAAAGTTCTCTTAAAAACTTACATCTATGAAAAGGGACCCTTTCAAAATCATAGTGGGATGACTTCTTAACAATCATTAATATTTTTCATTCTTTTTATCAACGGCCATATTTATTTCTTTAAATTTCGTGAATTTTTGGACTGGTTATATTTAGGCTTCTGTCCTGGAATAGTAGAATATGATTGAATTAATAATACAAAAGAAAAATTGAAAAAGTTTTCTTGGAAATACTTATCTCTATGTCTCTTTAGGATGTCCTTAAAAATCACAGTAGAAATGCCATTGTCGCAAAGATTCGAATTTCCCAAGCTCGGTAATTTTAATTTCTCTAAATTTCCTGAACTTGTCTGTTTTATATATGCTTCCAGAGCCCGCTCTAGGGCAGGCCAACCCTGACATTGGTCCTGGGCGACAAAATTTTGGGGCGCCATTTTAGCTGTAAGTGTGAGAAAAATATTGATGTGTTAAATACCCAATTATTAGAAAATTTCACATTTTTTCATTCGCTAAAAATTTACAGTGCTAAGAATTTAGCGTGTTTATACAAATTTCATTTCTTTTTAAAAACCCGGATTTCAAGTTGGAAATCTTAATTTATATGTGTGTTAGGGGTCCTTATTTTGGGTATTTTCGAATTTTTACGCGGACAAGGACTAATATGTTTTGAAATAAATAAAAAAAAATATCCCCCAAGTTTCAAGTCTCTGTCTCAATTATAACTGTAATAGATTTATAGATATCTAGCATTTTCCATGGTTGGATGTGATCCGAATCCTCAAAAGAGTCATGGAAAATGCTGAATATCTATAAATCTAAGAGTGTTAACAAAAAAGTGGTCCAAGTAAACGTTCAAGTAAACAAAATTTTCTAGAGAATAAGATAGAAATCAAGTTTCTAGGATGAGTGGTTTTCATTTTATGAAGGAAAAACTGCAATTTTTTGCAAAAAATTGTATTTTTTTCAAAATTTCAACCTCATGGCGACACGGGTTACCATTATCCAATTAATATGAAACTTTGTTTAAATTGTAGCAAATTTTAATCTAGTTTTAAAATGTATAGAGTCTTCTTTGTTGAAAACGTGCTTCTTCATGGTCAAAATGGAAAAAAATAGAAAAAAGTGCGAGTTTTAGGGATATTCAAAAGTGATCCTGGGAGCTGTTTTTTGGATCCCTATTAAAAATCGAACTACCAGACTAATTTTGCATTTCTTTTTTTTAATCAACGCGAAAATTTGTCCTCTTTAATTTACTATAGAACGGTTATTTATAAAATATGAACTGTTTTCGAACTATAAGCGAAAAACTGGAAAAAGTCCGAAAGTCTCGAGGTTTTTCGCCCCGCCCCCCCCCCTCTCCCCCAGACTTTCGAGGTCGGAAACTTAGATATGGCATACCCACACCATACCAAACGACCCTAAAAAAATATTTTCCGCAATTAATATAAGCTGAAACCCCCTTATATTTACTGGGCTATATGGGAAGATAATTTTTTTTGAGATCTACATTTTTCAATCTGTATTGATTTTTTAAGAATAAAATTAACCTCATAGCATAAATAGTTATTGAGATATTGACTCGATTTTTCTTGGGGGGCAAGGAGTTTTCTAGGGGGGCAGTGCCCCCCTTGCCCCCCTCTTAACTACCCGCATGTAGGGCATTAATACCCACTAACTCCCTGTTTTTCTGGTCTTGCAGTTTCCACTGAGGAAGAGATGCCGTAGTGCTCTCGAAATATTTGGATTAACCCCTTGAATTAATAAAAAATTACTGGAAAGAAGCAAGTGAATTTTATTCATCCTCCTTTAAAAATTATTTGTATATTCAAACACTTGATTTGTTTTGATTCAAACACTAACCACTTGATTCAACCACATGTTACATTTTTTTCCATTCACCTGTTTTAATATATATATCTTGCGAGTTTAACTACGGCGGACGCCGTTTCTAGCTTCCCAATCTCTATGTCCTTCTGTCAGCACAGTCATCCTCTTCCAATCCTAAGGACTTCCATGGCAGCTCGGATTCCCTGGATCCACGATCTCGGCGGCCTTCCACTTTTTCTCTTTTCTGGGGGCTGCCAGTTCCAGATTTTCTTGGGCCAGCGTTCATCTGCCACCCTTCTGAAGTGGCCAAACCACATCAATGGTGTTCATTATGTTGCTTTGGACTTTCATTGTTTGGCGGATGTGCACCTGTAATAATTAGTTTAATTAAAAAACCAAACAAAATATTTTTTCCAAAACTGAGACTTGGTTATATAATAGGTATCAGGGCCGGGTTTAAGCACAGACTACGCAGGGTGCAGCCTATGGGCCCGCACCATAAAGGGTCAATTTTTTTTATTTATTTAACAATAAAGAGTCATGCATGTTTATTTTTAAGTTTTTAATTGGATAATTGCTGAAAATGTGGTTTTAGTAGGTTAATTTTAAACAAATATTTTCCCCAGTAGGGCCCGCGCCACAGGTCCAGCCTAGGGGCCCAGAGATTCTAAATCCGGCCCTGATAGGTATATATTTTTAAATAAATTCTTGATTTTTTATTCTATTAAATAGCATTTGTCGAAATGATAAGTCCGTTTAAAAAAGACCTATAGAAAAAGGCGAGGGGTGAACCGCGATTGGAATTAGGTTTACACCGTCTTTGGAATTATTTGGAATTCATTAGATAATCTATTGTGATCTATTGTCTTTACTTGAAAATGAAAGTGGAAGTGGAAGTAGGTGTACACTATTTTAGGTCGCGGTTCACCCCTCGGAAAAAGGCCAAAATACCTCATCTAGTCTTTTGAGAAAAATAACCTGACCCAGCCCATTGTCTGTGTTCATACAAAAGAGAAAGGAAATCAAACTTAACATTCGTTTAATGAAAATTAATTAATAGACCTACCGAAATAACTATCCAAAGTCGAGACCTGGCCAGATTGATTCCTCGTCTTCGAAATTGGTTCATTAAATGTGTTTAATCAAAATCGTTTGAGTCGTTTTTGAGATAAATATAGACATTTTATTAACACTCATGGGAATAATTACTTCAAATAAGAAAAAACTATCAGATTAAAATTACCAAAATATGAGTCCCTGACAGATCGATCACTCGACCCAAAAACTAATCCGTGATTTTTATCGAAATCGTTAGTAAATTTGTAAGAAGCGTACCTTATTAGTTTAATTTGAACTTGATTTAAAGGAATATTTAGGAAGGTTCAAGAGTATGAAATACTAACCTTAGCTGGTAAATAACGTATCCAGATGGCGCAGTTGTAGCTTAAAAAAACGCCTTAAAAATTGGAGGAAAAAATGAAAACACTCAAGACATCATATACACTCGCCAAGTTTTCGTGATTTTTTGCCAGTGAACTGTTTAAAAAACTGTAAATTGGCATTACAATAGAGTTTAGCAATGCAATGTTATATTTTTTAAACAGAGCCCTAAAAAGTAGTAAGATAATTCTATGATTCGTTAAGAAATCGAGCTAACTGGCTGGATAAGGTGGGGAAATACAAATTGGAAATTTAATTTGAAAAAATTTTTATTTAACGTAGTTCTTTCGCGACAATCCACACAAAAAGTTTTAGCCTCGTAACCACTCTATATATATGAACGGTGCTAAAATTTTAGGTTATGTTTTTTAACGTGACTGTACTTTTCACACTACTATATCCTCTTTGTGAATGGATCGTTTCCAAGCCATTGTTCTTATATCCCCTCCACTAAAAATAATCGCCCAAATATCTTTTTTTTTATCAAAACTACGAGGTAAATAATTTCAATTTTTTTTTAAGTTACTCAAAATATATTATTCTAAGAAATATTAGTTTTTCATCAAGATAGTGAAAGTCCTTCAATGAAAAAAAAAATTATCATTTTCCCACCCTTTCCCAATCTACCAAATGTAAAAAATTTCATTTTTAATTGAAATTATTTCATGTTTCGTGTGGTAAATCGTCTTCAAATTTTAACAGTGTGTTTATTATGCTTTTAATGACTTATATTCCAAGTTTCGAAGACTTCTTGAATTTTTAATTTGTGAAAGAACTACCTTAATAAATATAAATAAAAATAATAAGATATTATTATTCGCCACAAAATCGGCAAGCTTTGAAGACAAGGGCGATTTTTATAGAGTAACAAAATGTTGAATAAGTATCAGGTTTTTGGTCAAGCTATTAAGTTAATTGACCCTTTGAACCCTGAAGAAGGAGGGAAGATCCTCCGAAACGTCGGTTCAAAAGTGTACAAAGAAAAGTTTCCAATAAACCTTCGTTTAATATAAAACGTCTCTTTATTTATATCCTTCCAATTTAGCCTTCCAATCAATCTTCATTAAGAAGTTAAGTGGGCATAAAATAGAAGCTGGACTCCTAAATTTTGTTACAGGCCTGGAACACTGTTGTCTGTTTACCTTGCAATGATAAATTTAATTCGTTCAGTTTTTGAAAGATATCTGCCATAAAAGACAGTCGGAACAACCAAGCTTTATCATACAAACGGTCTTTCAAATTAAAAGAAGTATCTGAAAGTAACATTTGTAACTGGGCTCTAAGTTCAAGTAGCCTTGTTAAAGTTTTACCCCGAGACAGCCATCGCACTTCTGTGTGGAGCAGCAGTGTTTTATGTTTGCTGCCATAATCTTCACACAATAATGAAAACAATCGGGATTGTAGTGGTCGTGATTTGATAAAATTAATTATTTTTACCGCTTCATCCATAACTAATTTTAGATTTGACGGCATTTGCTTTATTGCAAGTGCATGTCTATGCAGGATACAATGACTGGAACTACAATTAGGCGCTTTATTTTTTATTCGTGACACTACTCCTGCTGCCTTACCCGTCATCGCCTTGGCCCCATCTGTACAAATGTCAATGCAATCATTCCAAATGAGATTATTTTTTTCAAAAAATATATTTATTTTAATAAAAATTTCTTCTCCGGTAGTGTTTGTAGGCAGCGATGAACACATAAGCATGTCTTCTTCAAAAGAACTTTCATATGGATATCTCACGATAACCAGCAAGATAGCCAGACCAGCGACATCAGTCGACTCATCCATTTGCAAGACGAATCCTATTTTTTGTAGACTTGTAACTAGTTCTTGTTTGACGTAGCTTGCCAGATCATGAATTCGCCGTGAAACAGTATCGTTTGATAGCGGCACAGTAGAAAGATGCTTTGCAGATTTTTCATCGAGCCTACATTTTGTTAAGTCTAACACACATGGTTTTATTAAATTCTCAGCGATAGTGTGCGCTTCACCTGCTTGTGCAATGCGATAGCTAACTAAATAAGATGCCTCCGTGGCCCCCTTTTCTCAGAACTATGGATACTAAGGAGAGGAGAGTCCAGGAAGTATATAAAGGCTTTTCCTGGCGGACCAACAAAATATGTGAGAGCAATTTTCACGCAGCGACCAATGGCGGGTTAAAGTATAGAAAGAAAGAAAAAATTAAAACTAACGTTTAAAAGTTAATTTGTCTAAAAGAGAAAAATTAAATTTATTTATAAAAGAATTATAATAAAGTTAAACTAAAATAAGAACTAAATACTTTACAATAATCAGTGGTGTTTCGAATTATTGTACACTACGGAAAAAACTGGAGTCACTAGGCGACACATGAGGGCTATGTGTCCACTTGAACCTAGGCTCCAAGTAACTAGGTGACTCACCATGCGAGTCGCCTTGTCACTAGACTCCTAGTCCCCTCCGGTGTGGCCGTAGCCTAACAAATACACGACACTTCGATCATTTTACCTATGATCGTTTTCAATTGTGAGATACCACGGGGCATGACTATACAAGCAACTTGCTATGAGGAAATTTGATCATTCCAAGAGACGTCCCAGAGTGCCATTAATATTAATATTATTAATAGTGTCATTATTTCGATAGACGAGAATGGTTCAAACGGTTTCAAGATAATAATGAGATCCTAAATTCATTTGCATACTCGCTCTCGAAGTTCGCCGTCTCAATTCTGGTTTTTCCAAAGTAAATTTGAGTAAAAAGAAAAAATATTATCTATAATCCTTTCGAATGAATTAATTTAGAAAACAAGAAATGAAATCGATTCAATTAATGAAATATATTTAATAAATAATGATGTAAAAAATTAAACAGACCGGATTATACGTTAAATATTCAATATCATTATAAAATACCGGATATTTTATTTCTCCCATTATGAACTTCTTAAGTAGATTTTGTCATTATGGAGGTTTTATTATTATTATTATTATTATTTAAATTTCCTCTATATTATTTTATTAGTATTATTATACAATATCGAAAGGATATTACGATAATAAATTTGATGCGAAAAATGTCAAGGAAGATAATTATCTAATTAGATATTAGAATGTACTTTTATAGAACTACTTTAAAAGGAACAACAATCGATTAAGGGGGGCAATTTAAGTTCATTCAAAATTTACATTAATAATTGGAGGAAAAGTGAAAACTTATTCAAAACTCTGTAAGCCTCATGGGATGAGTAACGGCAACGACAAACCGTTTATTATGGCAAACTAACCGTAATTAAATATATTTCATACGTTCAATCATGAATTATGTTCTTTTTTAATTTCTTGAAGTACCTTTTTAGTCCAGTTAAATTGTTCTATAAAGGACGGGAAAGTTGTGCGGTAGTTTTGATTTCTAGATCCTATAAGTTTTTTGGTGTGCTGAATCCAAATCACTGGTTTGATAACAAAATTTAGTGACGGAACATTGTCAAAAATGCAAAAAAAAAAATGAAAAATACCATTTTTGGCGGATTTTTGCTTATAACTCGAAAACTATCAACTTTTTATAAATAATTTTCCTAATCAAAATGAAAGTTCATAAAATTTCCTACAAATTTTAATATTTAGGTGTTTTTCTCCGACGAACCGTTCGGGCTCAAGCGCTAATTGAAAATTGGCGTATTTGTTCTTTTTCCGGAAATCCCAAAAACTCGAACTTTTTCGATTTTTTCCCATTTTGACCATGAAAGAGTACGTTTTCGACAAAGACCATACTATACATTTTTAAACTAAATTAAATTTGCTAAAATTCAAATAAAGTTTCATCTTAATTGGATAATGGTTTGCAAAAACTTGCAGTTTTTCCCTTATAAATTGAAAACCACTCATCATAGAAACGTGATTTCTATCTCATTCTCTCGAAAATTTAGTTGACTTAAACGTTTACTTGGACCACTTTTTTGATAAAACTCTTAAATTTATAGATATTAAGCATTTTTTATGACACTTTTGAGGATTCGGATCATATCCTGTCAAGGAAAATGCTAGATATCTATAAGTCTAAGAGTTTTATCAAAAAATGACCCAAGTAAATGTTCAAGTCAATAAAATTTCCTAGAGAATGAAATGGGAATCAAGTTTTTAGGATGAGTGGTTTTCATTTTATGAAGGAAAAACTACGATTTTTGCACAAAATTGTAGTTTTTCAAAACTTCAATCCCACTGTAGCACGGGTTCAGCACACCCAAAAACATAAAGGGTCGAAGAAATTTCAACTACCCTAAATCTTTCCGGGTAAAAACACAATTTAACTGGTCTATTTGTTTTAATAAAAAAAAGTAAAAATTCCCACTAAATATTTTGCTGATTAATAAAAGTTAAAAAAATATAAAAACATTAATAAAAGCTATGCGTTTTTGTCATTATGTGTGTTAGTATATTTTTTTCTTTTAACAAAGTCTTTTTGAAAAAGAAATCAGTTAAACCCGACATCGACATACCTTTGCGAACAAGGATTTTTGAAATTATTAAACGTAAAAATGAAGAATAGAAATCGGTTGAATGCCGGAGTGATCTATTCAAATTGAGCTCACGTCACCAAACTCAACCAAATTTTGTATACATAATCTGTGGCTCCCTAGAAGGCTAGAAATGCAAAAACTAACCACCCAAAAGGGGGAGGGGGGGGGTCAAAAAATGAGAATTCTTACCCTTTAGCCAACTTAACCAAATTTTGTATATATAATCTGTGGGTCACTAGAAGGCTAGAAATGCAAAAACTGGGTGCGGGAGGTGGGTACGGGGGTGGAGTGATGGTGCGGGGTTGGGGTGCGTGGGGTGGAATGGAGTAAGATGTGAGTTAGGGTATGGGGTGTGCGGGGTTGTATGAGGGTCCGGGGGTGGTGTGGGATTGAGTCCGGGCGGCCTAGCGGGGGTGGGGTCCAAGAGCCTAGGCGCGGGGGCTTCAGGTGAGGGTCCAGAGGCGTAGTGGGGTGGGGCGGCGTGGAGTGGTTGTGTGTGGGCAGGAGCACGGGGTGGTGTGGGGGCGGGGGTTGGGCTGCTGGGTGGGTTTCGGGGGATGTGGTGGGTGGGAGGGTAGGATTCGTGGGTTGGGGGTTAGACAGGGGGCTGTTTCCGCTGAAGGAGGGGTTAGGGAGGGTATGAAAGAGTGGAAAATAAGAGGAGTCTTGACCACACACACACACACACACACGCACCAGTTTTTGATAAAAAAAGACAATTTCAAATTACAGGACAAAATAACATATGTTTATTACTTTTAATAACTAGTACCTAAATTCTTGGACTAGAAAAGAAATCAACAATTAGAATAAGAACAAAAAACTAAAATTTATTAGAAAAACAAATTTACAATATTATTTTTAATAAACTGTATTATCAGATAAAACAAAACATCTAACAGACAAACAATAAGACTAGGCACACGAAAAAAAAGCGGATTTTTATTTTTTTTCCTGCATTTTTCAACCTCTCTAGTTCTTAATCCATAGAATAAAGAGTTTGACAACAAAACAAATTTCTTATCGAATTATTATTTATACACTTTTTAATTATTTCTAAGCTCGAACATGTAAAAAAAATTCTAAAAATTTTAACTAGGCAGCAACCTTCACATATAATAAGTATATGTTTATTTGCATCAAGCAGAGGACAACCTCATTGATTTTTCTTTATGAATCAACAACTATGCTACTCTCGGCAAAACAAAATTTTTTAATCATTTGTTTTAAAATGAGGCAATTAAAAACCTTGAGAACAGTTAAGATGTTCTCGTAAGGAGAAAAAATAAGGCTGTTAAATAAACCCAAATTATTCTTGTCCTTAGCAAATATTTATTTACAAAAACTTGGAGACATGTTTCGGCAGAATCTCTCTCGCCATCATCAGCCCTCAGTTCTAGAATAGTACATTGGTAACCCTCTACATATCATTTGCATTTTGTTCCCTTATAAAATACATCACTCATACCTATCAATATGAGAGACGTTCGATTAAAATATTTCACTTCAGTAGTTTTAGATGAGAGTTTAAACCAATTCTTGCTTATTGTTAGAGTTCGTGGCTGTGATGAAACTGTATTAGATGAAGGAGGAGGTACTATCAGCCAAAGTTGAATGCGCTGGGTTCAATAAAACACCCTGAATAAAACGTTTCGGCCTGAATTTATTTGCCCATCTTCAGTTAATTGGGAGTTATACACAAAATGCGGTACACATATGTGATCGAACCAAGCCTTGTCAAAAATAAAAATTGTAGCTTCATGTAAATTTATAACGTGCCTGTGCTCAAAGATTCAGAATGAAGTTGAAACTCATTACTTTCATTCTGAATCTTTGAGCACAGTGCAATTTTTATTTTTGACAAGGCTTTGTTCGATCACATATGTATACCGCATTTTGTGTATAACTCCAATTAACTGAAGATGGCCAAATAAATTCAGTCCGAAACGTTTTATTCAGGATGTTTTATTGAATCCAGAAGCATCCAACTTTGGCTGATACCTCGTCCTTCATCTAATACTATTCTTGCTTATTAAATAAACACTTAAAGTTTTGTTTAGAGAAAATACCACTATGTTTGCACTGCAAAAGAAAAGGTATTCTATTCTTGACCTCAGCCACCTTGGAATATAACCCCTCAAGCATCCTAAAATTCTAGTAAATCTGTCCGCAAGACTTCAAATAGGAAATAGAAAAGCCTAAGATTACATTATTATGCAAATTATTACCATCATTCATGATGATATGACTCTTTTAACTCTTTTAAATTATAAGTATCTAGCCTGTCCTTTGTATTCTGTTTTTTATTATCTTAATCGATCTTTATTCTTCATTTAGCAAACCCAAATAAACTTATTATTCTTATATTTTTTCAATATATTCAAAAAAGGTTTTGAAACATCCCGGCTAGGCATGAAATAAAAAATAAATGTTAAACGTCAAAAAAGGACGAATGAACCGTCATCCTGTCAGGCAGCACAAAAAATTGACACAACTCAAATGTATTTCAAAGATTAGTTTCAAATGTTTCTATTGAATTAGAGTGTGTCCAAATTAGATTATTAAAAAAGTGCTAATTGTGGAAATCAATGGGATTCTTCAAGTAAACAATTATTAACATGTGAGTGATATATAGGTTATAGGTATTGCAGGTGTTTTTACTGGACACATTATATTATGGGTATTCCGATATTCAATTGTTTTCACTTTCTTTTAATAGTAGAGTTTATTTTTAAGAGGAAATCAATGAGAGTGTCCTCTATTTGATGAAAATAAATTTAAATCTATATTGTCAACTAATAATAAAGATAAATTGATAGCAGAGTTTTTATATATTGAAGGAGACAATAAAAGAGTGTGTCTTCTGCTGGAATTATAAATTTTATTTATTTATAACGAGACTATAGTTTCGAGGGCTTTGCCCTCTTCATCAGTCTATTACAATGCATTCACAGGAATTAATTTATGATTCATAATAGATTCGTAATAGACTGATGAAGAGAGCAAAGCCCTCGAAACTATAGTCTCGTTATAAATAAATAAAATTTATAATTCCAGCAGAAGACACACTCTTTTATTGTCTCCTTCAATAAAGATAAAAGTAAATAAATATGAATTTACTATTAGTTAGTTTTCTAGGTTACTTCTTTGACGTTAAACCACCCACCCCTATATTTCGAAAGAAAAGGATTAAGATTGGATCCACGCCAAGCCCACGCACAGCCCACTCGTGGGCTATTTTCCAAAACAATGTTTGTGACGGAGTGGCCCATATTAAACCCATTGCACGGCCAGCCCGCGTTCCATGGGTCTCGCGTGGATCGTGGTATGCTAGCAACACAGTTTTCGTGGGTCGTGGCTAGATAGAAAACTTCAAAAATTCTTATTTAATTAAAAAAATAAAATAATAATAATAATAATTGTGATCTTTATATGGAAAATGTAGGTAAGGCGTGGGTGTGGGCTGGGTTCAATATGCGTGGATGGGTTGGGTCTTGACCACACGTGGGCTGTGCGTGGATTGGATCAAATAGAGGACACCTCACCATTTCCTCTTAAAAATAAACTCTGCTATTAAAAGAAAGTGAAAACAATTGAATATGAAACCGACTTTTCGGAGGCTTATTCTCTCCTTCGTTAAGTATTGTAATCGTGCATGAAAAAAGTGGTTTTGCTTCTCGAAATATCTCAAAAACGGCTGAAACTATTTTGATTAAAAAAATTGAGCTAAACCATGGTATTTCGCTATACAAAAAAGCTCTAATAAGTGAACATCGAAAAAATTATATTTTTCGAGATAATAATTGTTTTGTCAAAATGTCTGTTAGTTAGTCTGTTAGTCTGTGCGTTACCAAATTTTTGTGGACGAGCTAGCTCAAAAACTAGTGTGAATATCGAAACCAAATTTCACACGTAGTTTTGGTCCATTGAGATTAAGAGCTGATTAGATTTTGGTGCATATCGACCCAAAATTAAGGGGTTGGAGGGGGGATTAAAAATTAAAAATCTAGTCCATTTGAGCAAACTCAACCAAATTTTGTATACATAATCAGTGGGATTCCAGAAGTATAAAAATGCAAAAACTAACCGCCCAAAATGGGGGGGGGGGGGGTGTAGGGTAAAAAAATGAAAATCTAGGCTCTTGTACCAAACTCAACCAAATTTTGTAGGGGCAAAAAATGAAAATCTTGGCCATTTACCAAACTCAACCAAATTTTGTATATATAATAGTGAGCCCACAGTAATCTAAAAATGCAAAAACTAACCGCCCAAAATGGTGGTGGTGGGGTGGGGGGGTGTAGGGTTAAAAAATGAAAATCTTGGCTCTTGTACCAAACTCAACCAAATTTTGTATACATAATCAGTGGGCCCCCAGGAGTCTAAAAATACAAAAACTAACCCCATTCCCCTTCTTCTTCTTCGAGTGCCATACCCGAAACGGGTGTCGGCGCCTCTCCACATTAACCTGTGCTGAGTGTGTTTAGTTGTTTTACACAGATATACGGGACCTACTTTTTAACGCCGGTTCCGAACGGCTAATTTGGAGAGTTGACTAGGCAATTATACTCTTGGTAGGTTGCCATTACTTCCCAAGAGGAGGCGGCTGCAAATATCTATCTCGGTCTCGAACCAGCGATCTCCGAGTCAGCGATCCGACACTCTAGCCACTGACCCACAGTCGCCTCTCCCCTACATGATTATAAATAATTTTATTAAATATTAAATATAAGTGAGGGGCCAGGTTGTATGGTAAAGTCAAGTGGATGGCCACATCAGAACACGTCAGCTTATTTCTGAATTTTGGACTGCCTCATCAATATCCACTCAGGGGAAATAATTTTTTAATTTTTTTTTCGAAGTAAATAAATACAATTCTTTTATAAAGCGAATCTCAAGGGTTTATTAAAAATCCAAACGTTTCGGGTGAAATCCTTCCTTTACCAATGGAAATAAAAAAAAAATAGTTTCTTTAAAAAAGAAATATTAAAGCAACTAGGTATTATAAAATGAATAGTTGTTTTATATTTCCTTTTTAAAGCAACTTTTTTCCAAGTTTCCAGTGTTAAAGAGAGAATTTCTTCCGAAACGTTTGGATTTTTAATAAACAATTTGAGATTGTTTTTTATAAAAGAATTGGTACTATTTAAATCTATATACAATTATAGTTTTTAAAAACAGTCTCAATCTTTTTTTTTTTGTTAAATTTTTGTTAATTTTATCTACTTGTATTTGGTCAAAAGTGAATCAGCTGTTTGACAAAAGAATTTGAATAATAAATAAATGTTCATGTCATGAACACTCAGCTGTCAAAATGTTAGATGGCCAACTATTTTCTTGTCTATAGTGTTGACAATGTTTCCATCGTTAATCTTGTAGAATTATATTATTTGGAATATATAATATATCCCATTGTCATTCTAGTTCCCCAAGTCAACCTACTTGATCAACACAAATTGTAAGTAGATAAATTAATATAAATATCAAGTAAGTACTGACAGTTCAGAAATAAGTACAGAATTTAGTTTAACCAATTAAATAATTCTTTGTTAATTCTATATTATCTTTCAAGTCTCTTCAGCTTCAGATATATGTAAATACTCAGGCAGTGTCGTAGCTACCCTTTGAAGGGTCTTGTGCACCTATTCTTTATTAATAAATACCTATCAATAGGGCGAGAGGATTAGAGCTAAGGCTCTTAAAAAAGCATCGCAGCGCACATGCGAAGATCCCGGGTTCGAATCCCGGCTGATCCTTTTGTCTATAATATAAAAATCTTTTCTTCCTTCCCTAATTTAATTTACATTATTGGTGACGTTTATATTACAAAGAACCACGCCTCGATGAACGAGGATTACATAAATATATATTACAACTTAAAAAAAAAACTAAATTCCATTTTCTTTTACAGAACATTAATGAAAAAACAATGAATATACATATACAATATATTAAAGATTATGAAATTTCACATAATCACAGCAAATTTGAACTCATTTGAATAAACATTTCTTTGAGAAAATATCAACTTTTCAAATAATTCACGAAAAAAAAGTTGAAAATTTCGAATGAAACGTAACAATGACTTATGACATAGAAACACGAGAGAATAAAGGTTGAATAAAATGAACAGACAAAGGAATTTTTCATGTGGTTTTTGTTATTATTTTAATTAAAAAGGTATTTATTCAATTATTAAGCTTGTCATACTTTTTATTTTATTTTTCTGCTTTTTTTTAATAAACTTTAAATAGAAAATCTCACAGAGATTTTAATCTTGATCTAACTATGTATTCAAATAAATTATCAAAGTATTGTTCATTAGATAGTGATATAAGAAAGTTTGTTTACGTTTTGATTGTTGACTATTGTTTACAAATGGCATTGTTGACTATTGTTTACAAATGGCGTTAATGTTTATTATGTATTGGAATTTTGTTTAATAAAGCCTATATTCAAAGGTTTAATCTTGTTCAGATAGATTAGTTATTTGTTTATTATAGTCAGCCTGAATGAAACAAAAATTATTTGAAGTATAAAAAAAACAGACTGAATATATATTGAATTGAGTAGTTGAATTATCCATTTACATTAATATTTCAATCTCAAATTTTATCATCAATCAGCAGTTTGTTATTTGCCATTATTAAATTTAGTTAACTTATTTTCAAGGTACATTATATTTTTTATTCATATTATACTAAATAAAAATAAACCAATTTTTTATATTTCAAGTAGACTTTAAAGATTGAATTAAATGAACAGCCAGCATTTTATTGTGTATGAGTATATCCTCGACTATTATAAACATACTTAAACAGGCATTTATTTATTTTATTAATTCATTTTAACAAAATTATATAAAAATATCAGATTCAAGTCAATTTCACTAACCAATAAGCATTTTTCAAATAAATGCATTTTTTTTTAAGTATTCATTATATTATTTTTATTTATTTTTTCATGAATTAATATTTTCTCTTTTATTTCATGTTTTAACTAATATTATTAACACATTAGTTTATTTCACCTCTTGAAAAGTCACCATTCGTTGCAGATTGACTCTCGTCAAAATCAGCCAACCAGGCGGAATGAATAAATAATACTAGTGTATGTAATTACTGATTGAATAATTTTTTATATAGGATGAGCATGTGATTTATCAAAATCACTCAATTATTTATTCTATCATTCTTGAGGTATATTTATTTATTTATTTATCATCCAGTCTCATTAACAATTTAATTAACAATAATTAAACATAAATTAAATTTTCAATTAATATACATGTTAAGAATTAACAATATTTCATATAGGTATGTATAAGTAATCTAACAATGATTAACAATATTTCATATATAAATAATCACATACACACATATATAACAGAAATAAAAATAAAATTCAATCCCCTGAGAATATTGCGTCTATGGCTAAATACATAGTTAAATTTATCTTACCCTAATAATAATCAATTTTTATTTATTTCAGATTTTATAGATAAGCTTAAATAAATTACATAAAATGCTACATCTCAAGTATTTAACTCAGCCCCTCTTCCGCACTGTTTAAATAAAAAAATGAAAAATCTACTTTACAAATATTTGTAAGTATTATAATATGAGGGCTGAAATGTAGTCTATGGTCCGATGCGGTTCGGTTCTATCTAAATCTCGGTTCGATTAGATATAAAAAAATGCTCAAGCCAACTGGCTCCCAAATTTCCATTTAAAGAACTTTTCACAGGTCCGTTCTACCATATATAGATTTAGATAAAAATAAGCTGACGTGTTCTGATGTGGCCATCCACTTGACTTTACCATACAACCTGGCCCCTCACTTATATTTAATATTTAATAAAATTATTTATAATCATGTAGGTTAGGGTGGTTAGTTTTTGCATTTTTAGTCTTCTGACGGCCCACTGATTATGTATAAAAAATTTGGTAGAGTTTGGTCAAATGGCCAAGATTTTAATTTTTTGACCCTGCACCCCTCTCCCCCATTTTGGGCCGTTAGTTTTTGCATTTTTAGTCTTCTGGGGTCCCACTGATTATGTATACAAAATTTGGTTGAATTTGGTCAATGGCTAAGATTTTAATTTTTTGACCCTGCACCCCCCCCCCCCCTCCATTTTCAGAGGTTAGTTTTGCATTTTTAGACTTCTGGGGTCCCACTAATTATGTATACAAAATTTGGTTGAGTTTGGTCAAATGGCCTAGATTTTTAATTTTTAACCCCCCTCCACCCCCCTTAATTTTGGGTCGATATGCACTAAAATCTAATCAGCTCTTAATCTCAATGGACCAAAACTACGTGTGAAATTTGGTTTTGATATTCAAACTAGTTTATGAGCTAGCTCGTCCACAAAAATTTGGTAACGCACAGACAAACAGAGAGACAACCAGACAACCAGACAACCTAACTAACTAACAGACATTTTGACAAAACAATTATTATCTCAAAAAATATAATTTTTTCGATGTTCACTTATTAGAGCTTTTTTGTAGAGCGAAATGCCATGGTTTCGCTCAATTTTTCTAATCAAAATAGTTTCAGCCATTTTTTTAGATATTTCGTAAAAAAGAAGGAAAAAACCACTTTTTTCATGCACGATTACAATACTTGACCATTTTTACCCAATATAAGTAACATTTTATTATTAGGACATATTTCTTAAGGTTGTTCGGACATTAAGGCATTGTTGGATTAAAAATCTGAATTTTTAATATGTTATTTATTGATAACAAATACGTATAAAATAATTTTTTGAATAAGATCTGACCAAGGGTTTTCGTGTAATTAATTATTAAAAATCGGACTTTTGACACTTAGGGAATAGGGAATGTTGGATGAAAGCATATACATATTTCGATTAATCTAGCCAAATCGTATGATGAGAAAAAAACAAAAAACTTTTATTTATATAGATAAATTATCGTAGGTAACGTTAAAAAAAAAACTTTCCAGGGTTTTGTAAATATTGAAATCTAAATGATCAAAAATATCAGTCCGCTTCACTTAAAAATAAATAAATCACATGACTCGAGTCAAAAGACATTTATTTATTATATCTATTAATTAAATTATTTCATATTTCCAGATAAAAATGATGTTAGCGTCTAAATTAAAATAATTAAATTTTTAATTTTATTCAAAAAAAAACTTGGATTTTATTTTGACTTGCGGGGTATTGTCCAAGCAACCTTAATAATTATTTTTTTCCCGACCCCCCCTTTGAGATTTTCTCACCCCACAAATTGAGAACCGCTGACTTAACTAAATATCTTTACCACTCTAAATTGACAGAATTATCAATACCATCTTTAATTTTGGAGAAAAAGAAAACAAATACGATATAACAAATGTTTATATTATTATTCCTCATTCATTAGTGTTTTTATTCTTCATCAATATTAATTTTATATTTGCTAGTCAACATCTTCAAAGCTTGAACAATTTCGATATTTAGTACAGACTCGAAAGATGATTTTAGTTTTAAACAAAAACTTGTCCCCCAACTCGACTGATTTCTTAGGAAGAACTTCTTTAAGGGACATCTCAAGAGTGTATTGTTAAAAATACCTTTTTAAAACCATCTAGATACAGACACAGATACCCTTGGGAAAAGTATTCAGATACAGATTCAAATTAACTAAAATATCTAGATATAGGTACAGTGTCAGACCTAATTTTTGAGTTTTTTAATTCCTGAGGAGGCGAACCATTCTGACATGAATAAAACAAATCTATTTAAGATCCTCGACCTTAATTTATTGTTAACAATTTATCTAAAATATAGCCACTAGTGACATTATATTTTTAAGAAAACACCATTTTTCTTAAAAATAAAAATAAAACTCGATTTTCATAAAAAAAAACGACATTACACCGAAAATCTCATTCATTTGCTATCAGAATTCTACAATTTAGTTTTTTATTCTTTAATTTATTCTTCCAGAATTCCTTTGATTCGAGCTCGTTGGAATTTCGTGACAAAATATCAATGTTGGGAGTCACCTTAAGTTCTGACCTTTCTTGGAATGACCCTATTATCTCAGTAGCAAAAGTTGCAGCATGTAAGCTTGGCTTTCTTTTCCGGACCAAACGCTTTTTCACCCCCACTCAACTTCTTACCTTATACTAGGCTCAAATTCGCCCTTGTCTCGAATATTGCTCGCATTTGTGGAGAGGGGCCTCTCTTAAAAGGATGCAATTCAGAGGTGGGCTATCAGACTGATAGGAGATCCAGCATTGACTGACCTTGACAGACAAAAGTACTAATCCCTCCAAACGAATCATTTGCGCGAATTACACGATTTTCTAAGATTCAACCCCTACTCGCTTAAATTGGATACTAACCGAACATACGCATTCGCCAACTTGTTTATTCCTATGACATCTAGAGAGTGGAACTCTCTCCCCCCCGACCATCTTCCCAGCAACATATAACCTTCAATCTTTCAAGACACCCATCCACGAATACCTTCAACTCCGACCCAATCTCTTTTTATTTCCAAGATACAAGGGTCCACCGCGTACTACAGAGGTTGAACCTTTTCGGTGCAACTTCTTGTATCAGTATCATTATAAAAAAAAAATTGCCTGTGGAATTAATATTCTTAAAATTTTGAAATCTACTAGTCATAAACAATATTATAGTAAATTACTATTATTTATTATTTTTTATTCGTTTGACAGTTTCGGCCACCATTCACACTCATAACTCGTCTCCTACCTGAGAACTTGTTAATTTAAATATTAAAGAAAGATTGATATATACTTATTACCTAGTATTCACTAATAATATTATTTAATTTCTATTTATTTCAGATCTTAATAATAGGCACCTGAGTATGTAACAATAATGATAATTGATATAAAATGAAATTTTTCAAGAAGATTTTAATAATCATTGCTCAATTAAAAAATAAAGTTGACACATTGGATTTAGCCAAAACCAATACATTGAAGTATTTGGGAATGTGGCTAAATAAAATAGCTAATCCAGAAGAGAAAATCTGAGTCGCAATCAAAATCGTTAGATCTTTTTTTGGCAAGATGAAAACCGTCCACTGTCATCACTAAGGCCTGAATCTGCACCAAATGTTCTCTGATTTTATATAAGGTCAATTTCACACTATGACTTCGAAACCTAGAGACTTATAGTAACATTTTAAACCTCCTGAAAGTAGTCGAATATCCTGGACAGAACATGAAACAAATGAAAACACCCTTCCTAAAGTATATTACATAAGGATAGAGGTCTCCTTGCCATCATCATATTTCGAAAACTGGAGCACTTTAGACATTTTCTAAGCGGATCCGAAATAAAAATACTTAATTCAGAACAACTCTTCAGAATCACCTTCAGTAGAAAACGTTCATCAAGATGGTCATCTTATTTTGTTCAGGAAGCATGGTATATTTTCAAGGTAAAACATATTTAATAAATACAAAAATTTGAGTGTCTTATTTTCGAAAAATAGATGGATTTTTTTCCAAAAACATCTCACTTGCAAATAACAAAATATATTAAAAAAAAAAAATGATTTCAAGCTCAAAACTTTTTTCAGTTTAGGCTTAATTTTTATTTTTCTGTTCTGTTGAATGGAGTGAAAATTTTTAGCTTTACTTATATATATATATGTCGGAAGGAAATTTGTCTTTAAGGTCAGGCTTGCTGCCCGGAAAGCAAGTTAGCGCTCGGGTTCGAATGTTGAGGGAACAAAACCCTGTGACATGCAATATATATGTACATAATATTTTCTAAAATCTTAGATTTGACATTAAATTGTGTGTTTTTTTTTTAATATTTATTGAAATTAAAATTAGAGATTACTAGATAGGTTTCTCAATTAAAATAAATATTGCTTATTAGCAAGACTCAATATATTATACTTACATTTCTGACGATGAGCTCATCTTCAGGTTCTTGATTGACTAAATATAAAATAGAAAAATATTTATTATGGCAGGTAATTTTTACTTAAGTATAAAAGTGGTGCAAGGAGCAATAGTTGACCTCTTCCTTTCCAAAAATAAAATTTTCGCACCTTATTCATACATTCTTTCTTCTAATCTCCAGGTACTCCTTCCAGCCTCATACCTTTTTCATTCTTCTATGAAACAATTATTATCCCAGTTTCATTTTTCCCCTCCATCTTTTTTTAAAAGTAAATAAATATTTTTCTATTTTATATTTAGTCAATCAATGTAAACTCCTGAAAATGGTGAGGTCGTCTCCAGAAATATCTATTGAGTCTTGTTCATAAACAATATTTCTTTTTTACAAGGATAAGTCAAAAATTATCTACACGTTTCGTTCTACAAATTTATTAAACTAAGATAGGGGAGGCGGCAGCATGCGCATGCGTTGAGTTGGCGCGTCTGTGGTCACGTATGCAGAATTTAATCACGATCGCGTCAGTTGTCGTCTAGCTAAAACAGCATAAGCATGCCAGCTCCGCTATCAGATTGCACCAAAGAGGAGCAATGAGGAGTGGTCAGAGGGTGTGAAAGGTGCCGAAATTCACCGGAGACGTTTGTCACAATACGGGGAAAGTGCTTTATCTAGTAAAAGCGTTTTTTTATGGATCGAAATGTTTAAAAGTGGCCGAACGAGCTCAACACAAAAAGAGGGAGCTGGGCGACCGTCAACTTTGAGACGCTTTTAATTTTACTTAGGGAAAGTGGTGTAGGTTTTAGGTGAAACATGATATTAATTAATAAATAAAAGAGGGTGTAGTTTCACAGTGAATGAAATGAAACTCAAAGAGCTTTATACAGACACAATATATATATTTTGGAGTTGTGTCAGTTTTTAATCTGTAAACTCCTGATGATGGACTAATAATCCGAAATATAATGAGTCTGTATATACCTCTTTGAGTTTTATTTCATTCATTGTGAAAATACACTCCCTTTACTTTATTAATTTATATTTTAATAAGTTCTTCACAGGCTTTGGATAGCGCTGAAATTTTTTTGGGTCGCGAAATTATAGGAAAGATATTGGAAATAATTTTCTAAATTTAAGATTAAAATCTAATTTATCTTGAAAAAGTAATAGAATTTTTATTTTCGTTCACAACTTATTTAGCTGAAAATGGATTTTTAACAATGTTTATTATAAAAAAGAAACAAAAAACAATAGACTTAACATAAATTTTGCAATGAGGGTGACACTAAATAATTCCATCTAAGTAAAAATTAAAATTTAAATAGAAAACACAAAACAACAGTAGTATAGCAGAGTCATTAAATATCATTAATTTTATTTTTTAGTTATTCTGTTTTTATTTTTTGATAAAATCTTTATTTTGTTAATTATTTTTTATCAAGAGTTGGAAATATAAATCAAAAAAGTCAGTTCAAAAGGTCAATTCTGCTTGATTAATTTAATTATTTGAATTGTAGAAATATTAGCACGTACTTACTCAAATATGACTCTTTTATTACATTAAGTTCTATTTTGTTAAATTGCGATATATATATAACAATTTTATAATACGTACAAACAAATTTGTTGGGTCGCAGGCTAAAAAGGCTGGGAAATGCGTGTTATAAGATCAATCATTTTGGAATCATTGATGAGCAAATTTTGAATGTGTACCCCCCTTGATTGTATATTGTGAAAATTCATATTTTTTACTTCCAAAACGTTTGATTTTATGAAAACAAATATAAATGCTTTTTAATAGAGGATTTTATAGTCAACAAAATTAATGCAAACAGAGGAGATCTGAAGTAGAATTTTTCAAAATAGAAACTTTTACGAGGTATTTAATATTATTTTGATAAGTTTAGTCCATCGATTAAATTATTAAAGTTGGTATCGGGAAATAAGGACTATATTTTTATGCAAATAATTTTTATTTTGTTGCCAACATTTCATCAACTTTTTTGACTTCGTCAGGGCTCTAAAAAGTGATAAGGCCTAAATTAATACAGATTATAACATTTTCAAATCAAAATCAAAATTGATCACAAAAATCATTTCAATAAATTTGAAATGTTGTCAACAAAATAAAAATTATTTGCATAAAAATATAGTCCTTATTTCCCGATACCAACTTTCATAGTATTTAATATTGTTAGCAAAAACGTACCCTGGGGGGATTAAGGGGGGTTCTAATTAGAGTTACCAACTATCCCTCGAGAAGGCAAAAATTTTCTGGGTCTTGCATTTTTCAACCCCTTCCAACATTTTATTGTCAATTTCTCACAAATCTGTCTTTCAAAGTTGGCAACCCTAGTTCTACTAGGGGGCCCCCTCTCTCGAAATAGATCAACACACGAAAATTTATACAAAACGTTTTTCTTTTTTACAACAGCGGCGTTCACGTAAAGTTTTTTCTCTACCTTGACTTTGCTCATTTAAGTGAACAAATTTTTGTTTAATGTTGGTTTGGTTTTTTATAAAAATGTTAAGAAGAGTTTCTTAATTATAATTAAATATGTATGTAAACTTTCCGATATCCCGTATAGTGCAATGTATAAGAGACTAAAGAACTCTATCTTTAGAATTTAATATCTCCGGAACTACCTATATTGTTCATAAATTTCGTTTTGCTACCAATCGATGCAGAAGTATTTAAATAATAATCTGTCTAAATTTCAAAAAAATCCTAAGAAAACCCATATGGTGAAACAACTACCTTAACTTTGGTAATTCTTTAGGAACCGATGCTTTGAATAGACCAAAGTCGTTAAATATATCCTAAAAAATAAATCCACTTAATAATTGTAAAAAAATCCAAATGTTACACTTAATTTCTATGATTGTATGAATTCTTAATTCATTTACCGAAAGAATTAGATGTTAATTTTTCTATTTTTTCCTTAGAAGATTAAAAGTATTAGTAGTATTTGTTAAAAGTTACTAATTAAAATTATTTTACCTTTGTTTTAGTATCACAAGATGTTTAATGGCTTAAGCCATGCACTTGCAAACCAACCAAGAATTCGAGGATATGAGTGATTCGAACAACACTGTATTAAGACAAGACTGTATTAAATTAGGAGCAGAAACGTCTCGATCATATTTGAAAATTACTTGATAACAAACTTTCAGGTAAAAAACCATTTGTATTGAATATTATTCAAGATTGAAATTTAGTTAGTTTTGTATACAGGCCTTGAGTTATAATAGCCAGGGCCGACGTGACCTTTTCTGGGGCCGGGTTCAAAAATTTTCCTGGGCCTGACCTACACATTCAAATTCTACACTTAAATTTTACAACGAGAAATTAATTATTTACAAATGCTGTTACATATTATATATTTTTTATAAGATGATTATTAAATAATAATACAAAGAATCCAATAATAATATTAAATAATTTTTCTCACTTTTTTCGACGCCAAATCCAAGTAATATTTTTTCGCATCCATAATTTACTTTCAAGGGGCAAAAAATTCAATGAAAGTACAAAATCTGTAATCATGTATGAATTTGCAAAAAACTATTTATGTAGTTTAATTTCTCTAAAAAGATCATTTCTCTGAAAGCGTCTGGATTTTTTTTATCTAAAGTAGTTTCTAAGATTTTATGGAGTTTTACACTGAACTTTGATGATTTTTGTCACTCATTTAAACTGAATCATCGCTACTAAAAAAATGTCTTGCATCTGTTAATGGTAACAAGTCTTTGCCGGAAGGGGGGGTGCATATATTTATTTTTTAAATATAAACTACTTTAAAATAATGATATCAACTTTCAACAATAAAACATCTATTACAGTTTTACCTTTTTAAACTACTTTAACTTTAGCAAATTCGTTAATTAGGGTTTTGGAGCCTAGATTGGGAGACAATGTCGATTCGGTAGAAATTAATGACAGATTACTAATATCATTTAGGGAAAGCGGTTTTAGTTTATATTGAAACATATTTGATTAAACCCAAGAATTTTTTGACGGGTTATAGTGGTGAAACAGATTACTAAGTTTTGTTTGGTTTTTTGAACTTCATAAGTAGTGTTTTATTAATTTTAATTTGGCAAAACTTCTTTCTCCTCTAGCAACAGAGTACAAGAAATGGTTAATTAAATTCTCAAAGCTGCAACAGAATTCGGAAACAAAGTAATTAGGTTATTTTGTCACAAATAATTCAAAACATAGCTACAAATGTTTCATAGAATATGATAGCATTGGATGGATACATTAAGTAGTTCTTCTTGAATATTATTTGCAATTATATCTGATTCATTTTCGACCGAAAATATTGACTGGAAACTGGTACAATAATTTTCTAACGTACCGAAAGCGCTTATAGGCAGAGGGGTGTGACCTGTGATAAATCATAAATTGTATACATCAATATCGGAATAACATAGACCAATATAGAAAAGCTTTGAGTAAAGATTTTTAATTATTGAATGGTTCAAATTTTATTTTAATTTCGCTGCTTATGCCGCCTATTTAAGCTGCCTGATGCCCTCTCTGTATCATAGCACGGCTCTGATTATTTTAAGTATATTACGACGGTTTTAAAGCATTGAGCACGAATATGCTGGCGTGAATTAATTTTTGCAATCACCTTTAATAATATTTTTAGTGCATAGTTTCTTGTAGATTCTAGAGTAATTTAAAATCATTAAGCACGAATTTGGCCTTAATTAATTCTATGATCAACCCTTCACTTTTTAATAGAAGTGAGTATCCTTAATTTCCATTTCACATACTAAAATACATTTTTGCTGGATCTAGAAAAATCACACCATCCTAATAATCAATTACGTTCCAATAAATTTGTTTTAATTTCGAATTTTTAGTTTTTATTATCATTGGGCTGCCTTTCTATCAGAGGTGAATTCTATCAGTCCATTTCTAAAAGAAAATACTTCTAATAAATATTTTTTTATATCTTCATTTTACTCTTTAACAATCTTTTAAAATTATATGATCTTTGTTTTAGATTTTCAACAACTTCGATATCAAGAGATTAAGGATCTGAGCGATTCAAAACACGTTCATTAACACATGAAGAAGGAACCAACGAAGAAGAACCTACACAATGTTGGGATAGTATTAAAATATATTTTATTTTGATTAGTTATGTCCATCGATTAAATTATTAGAGTTGGTATCGGGAAATAAGGACTATATCTTTATGTAAATAATTTTTATTTTGATGACAATGTTTCATCAACTGTGTTGACTTAGTTACAATTAGCGAAAAGCATAGCAAGGTCAATGACTTGCTTTGCGATGGACTTACCACTTTTAAAATAAAATTCATATATTAATATGCATAGCCGTAGCCAGCGGGAAATATTGGGGTAAACATCGACATTTTACAGGATAGAAATAATACCTACAATTAAAATGTAATAACAATAATACTTTATTAAAACAGCGTCAGAGAGGTCATGTCTCCTACGCCCCTAACCGCTCGCTGGATAGATAACTCACAATTACATCGTTCCAACTTGATCAGAATTCTTCCGTAAAACACCATTAATTTTGCTTGACCAGCATCTTCAATAGTTTTTAAGGAATTTGGTATTGGTACTTGGTGAAACATTTGTCTAAAAATGCAAAAACTAACCGCCCAAAATGGGGGGGGGGGGGGTCAAAAAATGAAAATCTTGGCCATTTACTAAACTCAACCAAATTTTGTATACATAATCAGTGGGTCCCCAGAAGTCTAAAAATTCAAAAACTAACCGCCCAAAATGGGAGGGAGGGTCAAAAAATGAAAATCTTGGCCATTTACCAAACTCAACCAAATTTTGTATACATAATCAGTGTGCCCCTAGGAGTTTAAAAATGCAAAAACTAACCCCCCCCCTCCCCTACATGATTATAAATAATTTCATTAAATATTAATGTAAGTGAGGGGCCAGGTTGTATGGTAAAGTCAAGTGGATGGCCACATCAGAACACGTCAGCTTATTTATCCAATAATGATAGATAACTCCCCCGAATTTTTTTTTCTGACACGACCTTGATTAGATATATGCTGTATATTTATGTTGTATATTTTAGGTATATTTGATGAATCAAGTATATCAGTTGGTGCTCAAAATGTTTCAATTTTTGTCAGAATATTGTACTTAATGATCTAGAACAGCGATTCTTAACAGGGGGCCGCGGAATTTATGTAGGGGAGGCCGTGAAAATATTAGAATTTTTTAAGTTTTTATATCTTTACAAATAAAAAAAATATGTCAATATTTTTTATAAGTGATAATAAATATGTAAGTGACAGATGAATTTAATGACATCTCAATATTCTTAAACATGATTAATCTAAATGAAAACGTTGAGCATAGGCAAAGACCCAAACAGACAGACAGAGAGAAAGACAAAATTACAAGTTGAATAAAACCGTGTAAATATTTTTTATAAGTCTAAGTTTACAATATTTATACTATAGCAAATATACTTTCATTTGCAAATATACGTATTTTTCAAGAAAAATATACCTACATATTATATAAATGTTATGTTAAGTTCCTCTTTTTGATTTATTTATGAATTATTGTTACATTTGAGAGTTTTTTTTTGTACGAGTAATTTCGAGTATGTTACCTAATAGTGGGGGGAGGGTACTGGCCGCGAAAATATTTTAGGATTTTAAGGGGGCCGCGAATATACTTTCGGATTTTAAGGGGGCCGCGAATATACTTTAGGATTTTAAGGGGGCCACGAATATACTTTAGGATTTTAAGGGGGCCCCGAATAATAAAAGGTTAAAAACCACTGATCTAGAAGACAATTCGCCTTAAAGCATTTTTAATAAATCATTATTATTAATTTGCACAGATATCATGGATGAGCCCAAGTTAAATAAAACACTAAAAACATTTGTCTATCTTTATCGTTTATTTCATACTGTATTATTTGAGTGTGATCACTTAACAGTAATTAATTTTATGTAATCTAAATCCAAATTTCTCAAGAAAAATATATAAAAAATTAATAAAAAGAACGTTCGATGGTGGTACCTTCGGGCCTCGAGGAAGTATTTGAAATTGTTAAAACATTTTTTTGTAATTTTTTTTTATTTCAAAAAGTTGTTATTTATTTGATTTAAAAAAATTATTTTATTAATTCATTAATATATAACTAATAAAATATAAATAACATTAATTGAATGTAATGGAAGGCAGCCCAGAGGTAGTGAGGAAAGAAATAATTAACACATTTAAAATAAGGTGTAATTTATTGGAATCCTTCCTCCTTTCCTTTCAAACCGACGTTTCGGAGGATTTTTCCCTCCTTCTTCAGGGTTTCAAAGGGTCAATGAATGAAACAAATAAAAAGAAAGAAACATTTTATTTGTTTCATTAATTGACTCTTTGAAACGCTGAAGGAGGGAAAAATCCTCCGAAACGTCGGTTTGAAAGGAAAGGAGGAAGGATTCCAATAAATTACACCTTATTTTATATGTGTTAATTTTTTCTTTCCTCACTACCTCTGGGCTGCCTTCCATTACATTCAATTAAAATTTCTACCAGTCAGTCTCTCTTCAGAGAAAATTTCGTTGCAAATAAATAACATTTATTAATTTGTGATTCTTTTTCATTTACAAGGATATTCTTGCCGAGAGTTGTCGATTTTCGAGAGGAAAACAATTGGGGTATCTACTTATCCAAATAAACATAGACCTATATATCTACATATAAATTCATTTATATATAGAGGTTTATGTTTATTTGTATTAAGCAAAGGACACTGTTTTCATCTTGAAAATTATTTTTAAATTTCATTTATATGAATGAGATTTAAGGAGGTTCTTTCGCGACAATCCACGCCAAAAGTTTTAGCCTCGTAACCACTCTATAAATATGAACGGAACTAAAATTTTAGGGTATTTTTTTTTTACCTGACTGTCCACTCACACTACGAAATCTCTATATAGATACACACATACTTGCCGGTCGTTTCCAAGCCATTGTGCTTATATCCCCTCCACTAAAAATAGTTGCCCAAATATGTTTTTTTTTGTTTTTTATCAAAACTACGTGGTAAGTAATTTCAATTTTTTTTTTTTTAAGTTACTCCGAATATATTATTCTAACAAATATTAGTTTTTCATCAAGATGGTGAAAGTCCTTCAATGAAAAAAAATTAAATAATTATCATATCCCCACGCTTTCCCTATCTACCCTATGTTAAAAATGTCATTTTTAATTGCAATTATTTCATGTTTGGTGTGGTAAATCGTCTCCAAATTTTAACAGTATGTAAATTATGCTTTTAATGACTTATATTCCAAGTTTCAAAGACTTCTTGATTTTTTGCATGTGTGAAAGAACTACCTTAAGTTGATCAGCAATGACATCTTTCTTATATTTAAAATAAAAAGTATTTTTTAATAAGCTCTTTTATTTGAAGACAAGTAAGTGACATACTAGATTAAATAAACATTTTTTGATATTGTTGCTTTTAATGGATTTTTAGTTTATACCTGATTGAAGATTTGAAGTAGCAAAGATGCTAAGTGCCATTTTTTCTGAAACTCGCTTTTGTACATTTAAACCCATTTATGTGCCATCGCTAATGTCTGATCAAGCTATGTCACATTTAATGAGTAGCATAAACAACAATATACAGGGTGTTTTTAAATTGATGCGAAATATTTTAAAGGGTTATTTTTTAGCAAAAATTAACGGGTGATCTTACTTATAATTTTTTGTCTTTAAAATCTTTAAACGTCTCTAAAGTGAGGGGGAGGGATTGTTTTTATTTAATATATCCACTATGGAAGAATTTAGAAGAATGAAATTTGGCAGATAACTACTGATGCAAATAAAATGGCACTTTTTGCTGATTTCTGTAACCCTAAAATGTTATCTCAAGGGGATGAAAAAATCACCAGCCTACCTGATTTTTTTTTAACAAATAATAACCAATCTGTGGATTTCAAAAGGGTTTGAGCATTATTTTATTTTGTTGTGATCAAACAAATAATTTTATGGGAAAAAGTCAACACATAAAAAATTTACAGATTGAATCCGTTTTTTAAATCAAGTTTTTAAATAGGAAAATGTAGACGCAATTGAAATGTTTTTGTTTTTGCCGAGAGTAGCAGAGTTGTTGATTCACAAAGAGAAACGAAGAGGTTGTCCTCTGCTTGATGCAAATAAACATACACACATATATATAGAAATTATATATCTGTATATATATATTATTTATTTGTTGAGACTATAGTTTCGCAGACTTGGTCTTCAACATCAGTCTTTTTTAATTATAAATATTATTTTTCATGGGGTCAATACCGTATGGATATGGAAAATTGTCTATCTTTACTTTGCTGGGAGCCAGTTAAAATGAAGAACCACTCCAGACCAACTCTTCGAAACTATAGTCTCAAACAAATACATTATATATATATAACATAGATATATAATTTTGATATATATGTGTCTTTGTTTCTCTTTGTAAATGTAGATGCATTAAAAAGTTTTGATGTAAACTATAATAGCGTTGATTTTTTCATCCCTTGTGAGAAAACATTTAGGGTTACAAAAATGGTCAAAAACTACCATTTTATTACCATTATCTGCCAAATTTCTTTCTTCTAAATTTAGAGGGTTGTAACTTGGAGGGGGAAGGGGTTTTGAACAAAAAATTATATGAAAGAGCCCCTTTAATTTTTGCTGAAAAATCACTCTTTAAAATATTTCGCATCAATTTAGAAACACCCTGTATAGTTAACACTCCGCTCAATTTTCACTAATAAAGATATAATAAAGTTTTTTTCAAAGTATCTCTCTTCTATAATTTTGGCACTTAGCATCTTTGATACATCCACTCTTCAATTGTGTATGCAATTATATCTACAAAATGTAATCCTTTACTTTAATATTTTCTATTTTCTGTCAAAAATAATTTATTAGACTTCTCCCCAGCACTTAAAAATTATTCCAAAACTAGTTGACGAAACGTCCTGTATTCGGATGAGTTATTTTCAATAAAAATGTTAAATCTTGGAAGTTTCAGCTGATCTAGGATGAAGATAATATTTTGATCAAAAAGTCAACTATAAACTGTTTTTATTTATTCTTGGCTGTCTACTTTTCTGTCTTTAAATAATAATACAGCAACGAATTCATCTTATTTTAATTATATTTACTTAAATATATTTTATTATATAAAGGTACAAAAATTAATAAAAATATCTTTGTAAACTGTTGCTGCTTTAGTTATCAAATTCTTGGTTTTTTTTTCTTTTGTACTCGGCTTTAATATATATAAAATGAAAATGAAATATATAGAATTCAAATAATCTTTTGCTGAAAGAGGCACTTTTTAATCATAAGAAATAAATTAAAGATTGTAGAATGGAAACAGCCCCAACCAACTGTATCCATTCCTTTCAAGATATTAATTTAATTCTGACTAAATTCCATTAAATATTCAAGTGAAATAAGTATATTAAATTGAAAATTAATAACCTGCCTCATCCCTGGTAACCAAACATAATAAGTATACAAAAAAGAGGCAATGCAAATAAATGAAAATTAACTTTACTATTTCAAGCTAGAAATATATAAATTCG
>JALMQS010000681.1:6755953-6766814 GCA_024734495.1 Forficula auricularia | reverse complement strand
GTTTTTATGTGATTCTAATAAACATTTATATAACTTTTGTATTCCTTATTTTATTACCTATTATTATTAGTTTTGTAAGAAATATAGCATAGGCGACACATTTGTAAATCCGCCTCTAATTATTTATATCATTATACACTCTCTATAAAATAAGTTGATTAAAATTTTTGAAAGTGAATTAACGAATTATTACCAACCAATATCTGTATTGGAATAAACTTTTTTTGTAATTTTTGACCATCCTCCAATATTAGTTGGTTGGCTTTTGAGTTTTGTAGAGGCCCACATAGTAAGTGCTTAAAATTTGATTCATGTAGACCTGAAGGCTTAGAATTTTTATTTTTGATCCTTCTTTAGGTGGTTGGTTTTTAAATTTCAACTCTTCTAGGCGTTCACAGATTATAAGTACAAAATTTGTTTAAAGTAGGTCCAAAGGCTTAAAATTTGCATTTTTGCTCACCTCTCCATTTTGGTTGACTAGTTTTTGTATCACATTGTATTGTCCCGGAAACTCAATATGTATGGAAAATTTCAGCTCGATCGGATAATAAAAAATGAGTTGAAATTGGTAAACAAATATGGAACCAGAAAAACATCATACGAACTTTGAAAGTTAAATAAAAACTTGTAATTACAAAAATATTAATAAATAATAACTAATTAACCAGAGATAAACGCTAGTCGAAAATAGGGTCATAAACATAAAAAACTGATTCCCATTAAATTTTTAAGAATTTAAAAAATATAGTATAACTTTTATGCTGACTTTCTTCTCTGTAAAAAAAAGCCTGTAAAATATGGGTATTTGGAAGATTGCTTCAAATATCTTTGGCGCTTGGAACGAAATAGATGTTCTAACAGGAATGAGAACAGAGCTTGGGCTGATTAAGAAAAGAAATTTAGAATATTTGCAAAAATATGATAAAGTAATAAACAAGGGAACAAGAATCTAGCAATCTGAAAAAGATTTTCTAGTTTCTACAGTAGTATCTGTTTATGGTACAGTCGACTCTCGATAATTCGAACTCTTCAGCTGTTAACTTCGGTAAATCGAAAAAATGCTGTATATTTTGATACGCTCGATAACTTGAAATCCTTTTCGTAACAAGATAGGGGGAGAATGTTCTATAATTCGAACTAGGCCCTTCCCCTCTTTATAATTCGAATTTTTCATAGAAAAAAATATTCTTTATTTTTTTAATTAGGTGTGTTATTATCTATTGCAGTTTAATAGATATGTATTTTTTTTGTTCTTTTCTGTCGTTTTCATTTTTTTTTTACTTTTTTATTTGAGCCTATATATATAATTTATGTAAGCTCATACATATTTTCAAAAATATAATAAAAACTCGATAATTCGAATTTTTCTTGTGGTCCCTTGGATTTCGAATTATCGAGACCATTAAGCAGAGGACAACCTCATTGATATCTTTTCATGAAATCATCAACTCTGCTAATCTCTGCAAACTAAATATTTTCAATTAAAATGTGAAATTAATTCACTAAGATTCGTTTATCAATTTGAGTAAAAGAAGTGAAACCATCAATTAATGATCAATCGATCTCTTCATTCCTTCCTTATAGGAAGAAAAAAAAGGTTTCGTGGATAGAAAGAGAGAAGAAGAATAGAATTCCGATTGAGAAATTTCCCCGGAGGACTGGAAACAAATAAATAAATACTGAACGACAGTGAAAGAGAACCTAGGAGGACAACAGGTGAAAGTAAAAGCGTCGATTTCTGTCGGGAATTTGAATCGCTTGGAATCCCCTGCCCTATTACACACACAGACACATACACATGGTCCCTCATTGCTTACCCAGATAGATATTGATGTTGTTGTTTTTTCTACTAAAGAGAGAGAAGAAGACACTTGATTACTTCCGGTCTTCCCAACACTTTCACTTGTGAAGACATTACTGATGATATCTTTATTAAGCATTTATCCGCCCACACTCAGGTATTTATTAAGAAAAAAAACAGGCATGGCTTTTTAATGCGATTAATTAATCCCATTAGAAAGACTTTAAAATATCGTCAAGCAAATACTAATTAATATAAAAACAGTAAAAAGTTTTTCTTGACTAAAGTTGGGGATTATACAAGAAGACCATGGGCGTAGTTAAGAAGGGGCAAGAGGGCCAACCCCCCTACAAATCTCACCCCCACCTATAAAAATTGAAACTTCATTATAACGAGGCATCACTTATGTATTTCTAACGTTTAGAGCGAGCGGTGTAGGCTTATAGTGAAACATATTTAAAAAATTATAAAGGGTTGGAATTAGTGGTGTTTCACAAAATAAAAATTGGGTTTCAAAAATAAAGTTTGAGTTTTAATGGATACTCTATATATTTAGGGTTTTCAGCCCATCATCAGGAGTTTATATAAAAGATTCAAACTTATTTCAATTTTTAACCGACTTCAAAAAAGGAGGAGGTTCTCAATTCGACTGAATTTTTTTATTTGTTGAAACACCAAAATTCCAACCCTTTATAATTTTTTTTATGTATTTCTCAATAAATTATTTAGTTACTTCCAAAATTTGTCAATTCTACTAAAAAGTTAGTTGATCTTTAATCGGATTACCTAAATTTAAACTTTGTGGTGGCTAATCAGCAGGTCAGCTGCCCCTGCTGTTCTAGTTTTCTAGTTCTTATGAAAGTTGTTCAGTTTTTTTTTTTTTTGTAGATTAAGTAGACGTATAGAAAAATATAGGGCTCCATTTAAAAAAAAGAACTTGACATTGAAATACCCTTGAAAGCTTGTTCTAGGAAAACTCTAACTAGCATTCCCAGTTCTAGCTTGGGCATTTGCGAATTCTATCTACTATTCCAAACATTTTTTAAAAAAATTTAGCTAAAGGAAAAACTTTTTGAAATTTTTTACCCTTACCCCATTTTAGGTGGTAGGCTTTTGCGTTTATATTATTCTAGGCGTCCACGGATTTAAGTGTACGAAATTTGGTTTAGTTTTTGCATTTCTAGTACTCTAAGCTTCCACAGATCAAATGTAGAAAATTTGGTTCAGATAGGTTCAAAGGCTTATAATTTATATTTTTGACTCCGCCCCTTCCCCCAACCCCCACTTTAGGTGGTTGGTTTTTATATTTCTAGTTTTCTAGAGGCCCACATAATAAGAGCACAAAATTTGGTTCATGTAGACGGAGGTGTGAACCGCGATTGAAATTTCGTGTATACGTCGTTAGTGTTAGTGTTAGTGTTTTTTTTTCATCATAGGCCCGCTTGATGAAAGTCATGATTTAAAAATTAAAACAATAAATAAACAAATAAACAGAATAAAATACACAAATAAACAAAACAAATAAATAAATAAAACAAATAAACAAATAAAACAAATATACAAAGTAATCCTGCCGAGTATATGTCGTTGGAATTATGTGGAATTATTTTGGAATTCATCATATAATGTCCCCTACATCTGTTGATTCTTCTACTTGAAAGTGAAAGTGAAAGTAGGTGTACACGACATTAGATCGCGGTTCACCCCTCGAGTAGACCTAAAGGCTTAGAATTTTTATTTTTGACCCTTCTCCCTATTTTGGGTGGTTGGTTTTTAAATTTCAACCCTTCTAAGCGTTCACAGATTAAGAGTACAAAATTTGGTTCAGGTAGGTGCAAAGGCTTAAAATTTGAATTTTTTCTCCATTTTGGGCGGATGGTTTTTGTATCACATTGTATTATCTCGAGAAGTAAATATGTATGGAAAATTTCAGTTCGATTCGATAATAAAAAGTGAGTTGAAATTCGGAAACAAATTTATAACCAGAAAAACATCATACGAACTTTGAAAGTTAAATAAATACTTGTAATTTCAAAAGTATTAATAAATATAATAACTAATTAACCACAGAGAAAAGAGCTAGTCGAAAAAAGGGACATAAAGATAAAAAACTGATTCCAATTATATTTTTAAAAATTTTAAAAAATATATAACTTTTATGATGAGTTTCTTCTCTAAAAAAAAGCATGGGAAATATGGGTGTTTGGAAGATTGCTTCGAATATCTTGGGCACTTGGGCTGATAGATGTTCTAACATGAATGAGAACAGAGCTTGGGCTGATAAAGAAAAGAAATTTAGAATATTTGCAGGTAAAAGATCAGATGCAAAAGATTTCATAATTTGGAATCATTGTCTCTTTTCAGAGGAGAGGCATTCAAGAAAAATTTCAAAATGAATGAGGAATGCAATTTTTAAATTCGTAGTTTCTGCCGTCTTTTGGAATAAACTTGTCTTATTGCATATTTCATTATTTAAAAATTAAATTAAATTAGTTATTCAATAATATAATAAGATAATATTTGTCTTCGGATTCCTGAGCCCCTGGAGGGAGGCTTTTTTATTAGGATCAGTGGTGTTGTATATTTTATATATAGGTAGGTATATATTTAATTTGAGAATACTTATTTGAAAATATTAATTTATTTTAAAACTGTAGATGGTACTAACAATTTGATAAATTCATAATAATAATCAGAAAATAAATCCACAAGAAATAATGTATCGAAGGGTACTCTCGTCCCAAAAATCTTTTCTCAATTAGAATTATATAAATATAAGAAAGAAAGAAATATATTTTATCAATTTTATTTATCTCAGGTTCATAATACCGCGCTCTTATAATAAAATAATAAATAATATTAATTAACGCTTTTAATTATTTAATCGTAGAATTATTCATTTAAAACTAATTACTTATACGATAATATAGTAGGTATATGATCTGCCCTCTAAGTCTTGGGTCCGTGGTTGCCAGCCCAAGGCTTTTTGTATATAATATATCTTTTTTTTTAAATTATTTTATTTATTATATTATAAAATCGTACATTTAAATATTATATTAAATTATAATTTTAAAAGGCATATCAATATTGTGGACTGAATGAATTTGTTGAATCCATAACAAATGCGTCGCTCATGGCGACCTAGCCTCTCGATAAAACAGATAAAAAGAATTATAAATTAGAAATAAATCGATGATATTGTATCGATTTAACTTTTTAATATAACAAAATAGCATTTTGATAAAGAATTTTGTAGTTTAAAAAAAATTGTACGAAGAGATTCAATTTCTTTTCTGCGGGAGCGAATCAACTAGAAATGGCAAAAAGTTTTATTTTTTTTCCCATTAGATATTTATTGAAATTTATTGAAATTTCATATCTGTGTGTTATTTTTATTTATTTTTTATATCAAATTATTATTATTAGGAAATTCGCATTTTAAAGGGTAGTTTATTTGAAATCCATTTTGAAAAAACGCTAATAACTCCGTTGAAATAATTTTTAAAAATATGAAATCAATTAAATATTATAAAAGAATTAATTATTAATAATTTACTTCAATTTTGAACGAAATCACTTAAGTACTTTTTGAGAAAATCGTCAAAAACTCAGAAAACTGTCTATGAATGGCCGTTTTAGAAACATTTTAAAATTCACTTCCATGTCATAAGTCAACGTTTCGTTTCATATGACTTTTTTAACTTTTTCTAAAAGCATCTCGTGCTTTCAAAAAATATCGTTTTTTAGACTGTTCAGATGGTTTTTGAACATTTTCTCAAAAAGTCGTTTCACGATTTCGTTCAAAATTGAATTGAATTATTAATAATTAATGGTTTTATATTATCTAATTGATTTCATATTTTTAAAAATTATTTCAACGGAGTTATTAGTGTTTTTTCAAATTGGATTTCAAATAAACTACCCTTTAAAATGCGAATTTCCTAATAATAATAATTTGATATAAAAAATAAATAAAAATAACACAGCGATATGAATTTTCAATAAATTTGAATAATTATCTTATGAAATTTTTTTTTGCCATTTCTAGTTGATTCGCCCCCGGAGAGAAGAAATCGAATCTTTTCATACAATTTCTTTTAAACTACAAAATTCTTAATCAAATTGCTATTTTCTTATATAATAGACATACTGTGAACCTTAAGATAGATGAAAACGATAAAATACTATCGTTTTCTTTCTTCATTTAAAATTTCTTTGGTGTGTTTTATCAAGAGGCTGGGCTACGGTTTTCAAGCTTTTTACCCTTTCCTTAAAAACTAATATATAAATTTCGTTCAAAATTTAATATAATTATTAATAATCGATTGTTTTTAAATATTTATTAATTTCATATTTTTAAAAATTATTTCAAAGTAGTAATTAGCGTTTTTATCAAATTAAACTTCAAATAAACTACCTTTTAAAATGCAAATATTCTAATAACAACTATTTGATATAAAAGATAAAAAAAAATATTTCATAGAAATGAAATTTCAATAGATTTAATGACTCGACCCCCTTCCCCCCTAAACGCCTCACGTAATTTAGGGACGGCCCCCTACGGACCCTGGACTCAGCAGTGGGTTTTAAAATAATAATTTAAATTTCCTAATTTTTAACCGACTTCAAAAAAAGGAGGAGGTTCTCTATTCGACTGATTTTTTTTTTGTGCCTATGTCACCTCATATCTCCGCCAATTGTGAACCGATTTTGAAAAAAAATTTTGCATTAGGTCCAGTCTACCTTCCGATTGGTCCCATTTTTTTTCATAGGTATTAGACCTTTTTTGTTAGGTTTGTTCAGGACTAACTTCTTTGTTTATGAACCGATTTCGATGATTCTTTTTTTATTGAAAAGGGGGTATCTTAGGGATGGTGCAATATTAATTTGGTCAAGTTCTGATGATAGGATTACTATTAATAACATACTAAAAAGAGAAAAATAAAAACAATTTTTAAAAAAATAAAACCGACTTCAAAAAAATTAAATGCAACAAATAAAATACACTAAAAGGTATAAAATAATTATTATCTTATTTAGTTACAACTAAACGACGAAATATTAACATGAAATTACTTTTTTAAGTCGGTGCCAAACATATACCTTTTATGAATCGCACTCGACGGATCTTACTGAGTACGTTTGGTGGCTACGCTCGCTTATAGGTATAGTTTGTTTGGCACCGACTTCAAAAAGTAATTTCATGTTAATATTTCGTCGTTTAGTTGTAACTAAATAAGATACTAATTATTTTATACCTTTTAGTGTATTTTATTTGTTGCATTTAATTTTTTTTTAAGTCGGTTTTATTTTTTTCTTAAAAATTATTTTAATAAATTCTTTTTGTCATGAACTATAGTATGTTTAATAATTAAAAAAAATCACGTCGGCGTCGTAGCGCAAGCCGATTATAATAACTATAGACATTTTTATTTACATCAAACAGAGGACATACTCATTGATTTCTCTTTATGAATCAATAACTCTGCTACTCTTGGCAAAACAAAATCTTATCAATAAAAATAATTTGCTTAAAACTTGTACCATATTTTCTTTACTTTCTCTCTCTCTCTCTCTCTTTTTCCCAGTGATGTTTAATAAAAGAAAGTCATTCGATATCTGATGTTTGGCACACACTAAGAGTGATGGATAGTTATATATATTGTATCTAAAAATAACAGTGTGGGTGTGTTTAGGGGAGTGATAGGCTCGTATATCTAGGGGTGGGTTCGAGTGCCAATATCGCACTGGACAGATGTCGCCCAGCAGCCCTGCACCAATTTCAGAAACCAAAACCACCCCTTTTTAGGGTGTTAGGGGGTCGAAATGGGCGGTTTCCAAGGGTCAGAGGTCATAAATAATTCATAACCGGAATCAATTTGACGGCCTTCACTGCCCGGATATGAAAACTAATTGAGAGTGAGCGAGAGAGAAGAGAAGAGGAGAGGGATGAAGAAAGGGAGGAAGATGGTCGTAGTTGCAACTTCTTAAAACCGGAAATTATCCCTCTCTTCTCTTCCTTCTTCAGCGTCTCTATTTTAAATCCTTAAGTTGCTTATAATAATAATAATAATAATAATAATAATAATAGAATTAAGATTAGTATCTTTATAGAAAATTAACGAGACATTTATAAAGTTAATGAAGAAAAGGAGAATTATCATCCTTAAAGGCCAGCGGGTTTATACATATAAAAAACATTGAAAAAATAGAGGGGATACGTCCTTTAAACTTTATTTAAATATTAAACAGACCAAGTCGGACCGCGTTCCGAGAGTTTTCCGTGCATTATAACTCCAAAAATACTTCAGATATAAAATTTGTTTTATTTCTAGTTAATAAAGAAAGAAAGAGAGAATTTATGAAATTTTTCACCCTAGTCAGCTCTCATAGTCTAAGGGCCGGTTGTATGTCGCAAAGTAAATGCTTTTTACAAGTGACAAAGGGTAGATGGTAAATGGAGGGACTGGGGTGGCCAATCGAATGATAGGCACTTTCAGGGCCGGTTATCGCAAAGTAAATGCTTTACAGTGACCAAGGGTAGATAGTAAATGGAGAGGACTGGGATGGCCAATCAGATGATAGGCACTTTCAGGCCGGTTGAATGTCGCAAAGTAAATGCTTTTTACCACTAACACAGGACTTCACCCCCTGGACCCCCGTCACTTGAACACTCTCTCTCCTTCATCTCCAACCACTCTCCATCCCACAGATCCTCTCCGCAACCCCGGAACTTCTCCTCGCCTCTGATCACTCTCTAACCCAGTAACCCCTGGTACTGACCATTTTGGAAGCTGATTTCAGAACCCAAATAACATATCCCATACTGTAGTGTGATCAGCACACACCCTGAAAGTAAAATTCTTACTCGCCAAATCGAGTCGGTTTTAGGGGTAATCGACCCCTGAAGATGTCAAAAAATACCGCATGAATACATATAACTCCTAAACTGTTTACTCTATGGCAAATTCCATTAGAAGCAAAATTGTAGAGGGTCTAATTTTTTACATTTTTGTTTAAAAAATTTGAAAATAACCAATCAAAATAGGGGGGGGGGGGGGGCACAAATGAAAATCTAGCCCTTTCAACCAAACTCAACCAAATTTTGTTTATGTTATAAGTTAGCATCACTTACTGATAATCCAATGTTAAGATTTAATCAAGACTACACACTCTTGCTGCTGAATCTTTCTGCCTAGCTTCTGTTAATTCCTGTGTGATCGCCTCTGATTGTATATTTGTGTAAAAAAATAAGTCGGATCAAGTGCAATGTACAGAGCTTGCTGGTCTCTTTCCTATATATAGCCCTAATTATGTATTAAGAAGTATAAATCCATTCTATCCAAAGATGTCTACTGGTAGACATCCTGAAAGAAATCCTGTCTTCAGATTCTGTCATTGTTACAAGGAGTTAGAACAAATATTGGTTAACTCTCAGGAATTTTCTTTGAGAATTTTATTTTAAATGAAAATGATGAGAGAAGGAGTTACACCAAAAAAGTGCACCCCCAAAGGCCTGGGTTAGCCCCTCCACCGTGAAAAGAAGAAGAAGAGGGGATTTTATGGGCTGGGCGGGGGTCGAAGGTATTTGTGGGTACGGGTCTTAAACAGCTGAATGTTATAAGTCGCGGGGAAGACGCTGGCTGGGAGGGAGTTCCAGTCTCTGGAGGTTATAGGAATAAAAGAGTTGGCGAAAGCGCTTGTTCGATTTTTATCCAATTTGACAGCGAAGGTGTGTTGAGCGTTCGAAAACCGCGTGTTTCGGCTTTAGGGGGGATAATTGATTTCAGCTCGACCTAACAGACACCATGATAGTACCTGTAATACTGGGAAAGGGCAGAAACAGTTCTTCGGTGAGCCAGGGAGTCGAATGAGTTAGTTAGGGCCGGGTCTCCTATTAAATAAGGTAGCGGGTTTATTCAAGAAGCTCACACTTATTTATGAATAATTAATGTAATGCTGATGTATAATTATGTAATATATGATTTTGATGTATGTAATGAGTATTGTTGATGTATAATTTTATAATTTTGTAAATTGAGGCTTTTAGACGTTGAAAAAATGAATAAATAAATAAATATGTTAGGCTCAAAGACCGAAAACGCTCACTGAGCGAAAAAAAGCGACCATAACGCGTTGGGGCTTACTCAAAAAGGCTAGAACACGAAAATCGCGTCGTGGCTCTCTCTTGATATTTGACCACAACGCGTTGTGGTTATTATGAAATGCCACAAAGCGTTCTCATCGTTATCTAATTCAACCACGACACGACGGACAGGTTATAACTTGTCATCCAACACCCGTATACCCCTCGGTGGGTAGCTAATAACCCCCCATCCCCCGAAATTCTTTTCTGGCTACGGCCTTGGTTTCTTCATTCATAATTGTGTTAAAAAAAAAAAAAAAAAAAAAAAAAATATTAGAAATAAATAAAATAAAATAAAATAAAAATCATTAATAATTTTTCATTTAATGTGAATTATAATCCGATTAAATTTCATCCCGTCTTTTTCATTTTTTTCTTCTAATATTGATAAAATTTTTAATATGATTTATTTAAACCCTTTTATATATACTTACCTAAGATATGAAAAATACAGAAAAAAATATTTTTAATTAAAACAAAACAACAACATCAAAAAAAGAATCTTACTTTCCTTAATTTAAGGCATTAGAGAAAAAGGGGGATCGTTTAGAAAAGAAAGAACGTTGGGGCGAAAGTGAAAGTGCTCTCTTTTATTTATTGAATAAACTACGCTGTTTGTATCACGTGGAATTAATTGAAACAAAACAACATCTAAATGAAATGAAATCCTCCAAGGGAATGTTAATGTCGCCCGTGCTACAATTTACAAAATCAACAAAACTATTTGGCGTACTGCCATACTGATTTTTTTCATTTGGTTTTAATTGAAAATAAAGTAAAAATTATTATGTTTAATAATACAAATAAGTTAATGGAAGAAGTCAAAACAGTAGAGGAGGTATTTAGAAAATATAAAGAATGCAAGTATATTTAATTTAAGAAAGAAGCTCTTATTTTTGATGTTATATATT